>CAUYRH010071079.1:0-50187 GCA_963574655.1 Perodicticus potto | reverse complement strand
TAAATGCAGAATACAAATGTTTTCATACAATAAACAAGAAAATCCCATGAAGATTATGTTGAACACTTGGATGAAAATATTTCAGATTGTATATGCAGCCAGCACATTGTACCCCATGATTACACTAATGTACACAGCTATGATTTAATAAAAAATAAAAAAATAAAGTTTAAAGGACCCATAAGTTCATATGAGTTTATATAAAATGGATAGTTTTAAGTTGTTTAACATTGTTTTCATAAATGGAGTTACACTGAGCCTACTTATCTGTTGCTG
Source organism: Perodicticus potto (assembly GCA_963574655.1). Classification (NCBI taxonomy): domain Eukaryota; kingdom Metazoa; phylum Chordata; class Mammalia; order Primates; family Lorisidae; genus Perodicticus; species Perodicticus potto. The sequence goes on along the minus strand of CAUYRH010071079.1, from coordinate 49,911 downwards.
GATAATTTTTTTCGCTTAATAGGTCTTGGAGATACTTCTATGTGCCTATTTATAAGACGGCCTTGTTCTTTTTAAAATTTCTGTATCATATATAAAGAGGGATCATAAAAAAATAAAATAAAAGTGAAATAAAATCTCTATGCATCTGCACACACCTCAAGTGCTTGCTCTTAGGCAAACCCACTGTTGAACTCCAACTTCCAAGATGGCGTTTGGGGGAAAGTTTAAATCTGAGTTTGATTGGCGAAGCTAACAGTTACATTTGAAGTGAGCCAGAAAGAAGAGCACACAGCCCCCCTGTGACAAATTTTATTCCCCCGATTGAGAAAAATGTGAACTGTCCATAAAAAACTTGGAGGAGAAAAATGAAAAACCCACATTGGTATAGGACCTCCAAGTGTGCGTTTCAAAACACAATGAGATCCATATTTCATCTGGACTGTGAATAATCCCGAGAGTGTGTTAAATAAAGCCGTGAACTGCACAGTCTCGATGGATCATTGGGAAATAAGAATGTGGAATGTTAAAGGAATTCCAGACCAGGCATGGTGGGCCCAGATGTTAGTGTCACTTGCCTTACATGGAAGGTGCAGGTGAAAAAAATTGCAGGGGAGGGAGACCAGGGTCAGTTAACACTAACATAAGCTCTCCCTTGCCAAGGTCAAACACCAGCTCTCATTCATCCATTCAACAAGGTTTTTAATGAACATCTTCTATTACCTGGGCACTGTTCTGGGAATACAGCAGTGAATCAAACTGACAAAAATCTCTAAATTTATGAATCTTATATGCTCATGGAGGAGATATACAATAAATGAGTAACTCTATAATATACTAGTTGGTGAAAAGTGCTCTGAAAATTAAATGAAAGCCTATAGGGAAGATAGAGAATGTCAGAAATAGGGTGGGTGTGATGCCAGGTGCAATAGGGCAGACAGAGCCGTCCTCATAGAAAAGGCTGCATTTGAAGGAGATGAGAATTCAGCCACATGGGTTTCTGAGGAAGAACACTCCTGCACCACGGGGATGAAGTGCACTAAGTTTCCCACGTGGGAATGTGCTAGAACAGCGAGGCAGTGGCAGGAACAGAGTGAGTGAAAGAAGGAGAGAAAAGTAGGAATGAGTAGGGATGGGGAAGTGGGGAGGTGGAAGGGGCAGGGCAGAGGAGAAGACTGGCTGACTCTCTCTGTTAAACAAAAAGTTGGCAAGAGCTCAAGAAGTATTCAACACCAAGATGCAACTCTCATCTCAGGATCAGAAAGATGGTGCTAACACAATGAATGAGCAGAGTACCAAATGCCCTCAGATGTAAGTTCACACCACTGAAAGTCATCTGGCACACCAGCAAGGGCTGTGTTGGGCCACTATGGAAATATAACACAACACTTTTCCTGCTTCCTTCCCTCTTTCTCTCCTGAACTCAAAAACAGGGACAGGGCTACCTGATAATATATTTCATGCACCCAAAAATGACAGATATCAACATTTCCAGATAGTAAATGGGCCCCTTGTTATTTTAGGGTTTGGACAGCCAAAGCCACTGAACTCAAAAGTGCTCCCTTAATCAAAGCATCCTGAAAGGATTCCCCAGCCCTAGGAGCTGTGTCTGTACTAGGATTACACCTGAATTAAAAGATAGGACCGTTTGTCACTTAGGGCACTCTCTAGCAAAAGTTTGCCTCAAAAAAATGATCCATTTTTCTATAAACCAGAGCTGGAGAATGACAAGGGAACCTGCAACCACTCCCAAATGCAGAGCTTTGTACAAGATAACCAGGAGAGAAGGAACATTTGAACCAGTGAACTGTATCTGCCTTTAAGCAAATGATGGCATAAAAGAGAAAAATTTGCTTTTCTCTCCTGAAGCATTTGACAAGACTGAGGCCATTTTTTTCATTAGCAAAGGGTGTTCAACATCTCTAAACCGTGTGTGTGTGTGTACATGGGGAGGGTGTACATGTACATGGGAACCAGGTCTTACACAAGCTCAATGCAAACTCCTGTGCCATGCTGAAGTCAACACGTATCAGCTACATGCACAGTGTTGGGTTAATGACACACACATTGTTTCCTTCTCAAATTGCGAAGAGAAGAAGAGGAAGAGGAGGAGGAAAGGAGGAGGAGGAGGGAGAAAGGGAAAAGAAAGAGAGAAGGGGTGGAGGAGGAGGGAGGATCAGGAAGAGCAGCAACCACCTCATTTTCCTCATGTGCAGAATGGAAGTAACAATGACTTCTTCATAACCATGAAGATTAAATACACAGTGACTGGTGCATAACAAGCTTCACACAAATGTTTCTTGTTCTTTACCTTCTTGCTCTTCATCAAGCTATGGCAGGCTCAACTTTTTATATTTGCTTAATCAATAATCACTTCCTCGGGGAAACCTTCCCTGACCTCACCCAGAACATATCAGCATGCCCCACCCCACTCTGATAAAGCTTCCAGATGTCAACAGGGCTGGCTCCTTCTGGAAGCTCCAGGGAAGAATCCTTTTTTGCAGGTGGTTGCCTGCATTCCTTGGCTTGTGGCTGTATCACCACGATCTTTGTTTCCATCCACACATTGCCTGCCTTCCTTCTGCAGACAAATCTATAAAGGGATTTTTAAGCACATGTAGGGCTCACTCAGATAATCCGGGATAAACTTCCCATAGCGAGATCCTTAATTTAATTATGTCTGCAAAGTCCCCCTTGCCGTTTAAGGTAACATTCACAGGTTTTGTATATTAGGACATAGATATCTTTGTGGGTAGGTGGGCATTATTTAGCCTCCTATACTGTATCTGTTCTGTATCTTTTAGGAATGTCTTTAGGGGTGACAGAAAACCTGGCAAACCCTGGTTAATTTTCCTCACCTGAAAATAAATCCGGAATTGGACAATATTGATCTTCATAACATCTTCAATGCAGGCACCTCTATAATTGTCTTGATCCTTCTTGTCTGGTCACAGGAAGGCACCTCTAGCTACTGGCAATGTGTCTGCCTCAAAGACAAGAAGTGACACTTAGTGGCATCGGCCACATCTTCTTACTATATCAGGAAAGCCAAAGATCTCCCACAAACCCTCCTGGGAGACGCACCTCGTCTCATCGACCAGAACTGGGTCTTAGAGATGTGGACCTAACCTCTGAAGTAGCACATAGGCATTGCTACTTCTCTTTCTTTTGAATTCTCTTTAGTCATTAAATTCAACCCTCACTCAAGAGGAAGAAACTTTTTATTTTTTCTGAGACAGAGTCTCACTCTTTTGCCCTTGGTAGAGTGCATCATAACTCACAGCAATCTCAGACTCTTGTGCTCGAAAGATCAATCCTCTTGCCTCAGCCTTCCAAGTAGCTTGGGCTATAGGCGTGTACCATTATTCTGGGCTAGTTTTGCTGTTTCTAAGACGGGGACTCGCTCTTGCTCAGCCTGGTCTTAAACTCCTGAACTCAAGCCATCCACCCAACTCAGCCTCCCAAAGTGCTCAGAGTACAGAAGTGAGTCACCATTCCCAGCCAAGAGAAGGAAGTGTACGGCCCACCTTCTGAGTGGAGAAGTATTAAAAAGTATGTGGATACACCAGGGGTAAGAGATCTTATTGGAAATAAAATCAATCATTCCCCAAAAGTGATCAAATTGCCGGGGAAGTAGATGTGTGTGTAGTTTGTCTAGAAACACTTGACCAGTAATGGTACATTCAGCTCTTAAAATATATATACTTTTTTTTTTGCAGTATCTTTGCTTCAAATCACCACATACCCAGATTACTTTTATGTTTTGATCATAGCCTTTTCACCCAAAGTGATCAATTAACTGGGAGTAGGCATATACCTCATTGTGGTAGTGACAGTAGGTAAAATAGCTGTCATTTGTTTCAGCACTCAATGGGTTCTAGTAATTCTGCAAAATATTTTACACTTATTATTATATTCTAATGAAATATGACTATGTGAGCCTGATATTTATTTACATTAGAACAGACAGGTTATTGCTTACCATCCTGGCAACCAGCCCCGTGGGAGGAGCATAATTCTCTGCCCCTTGATTTTGTGCTCAGTCATGTGACTTGTTTGGCCAATGAGATGTTAGCAGGTCTTTGATTGATGGGGCACACGCCTTTGCTCCTTTGCCAGGAGGAGGAGAGACATGTGGAGTGTGGCTACCCCAGGGGGCTCCCAGAAACCTGCAGTCACATGGGTGAGTCCAACCAAGATCAGGAGAGACTCCCAGCTAAGCATAGACAAGTTCATCTGACATGCAGATGCTTGAGAAATTTTCAAAAATGTTTGTTCTTTTAAGCCACCACATTTTGGGAGGTTCTTTAAAAAGCAGTGATTAAACATCGGCAGCACCATCTCCATTTTACAGATGTGGTAACAGAGCCTTCCGGAGATCAACAATTTGCTCAAGGCCACCCAGCTGGTAAGTAGCAGGGACAGGATTAACATCCCAATCTGTCTGCATTTCAAACCCATTCTCTTCATTGCGATGAAATTCCATTGGTTGTCGAATCAATTCTTAGATGTTAAATCAGTCTCCCTACAGCTGCAGACTTTTCCTTTACATTAGAGAACAACATCCTAGTGACAGACTAACAAAATTGCAGAAAAAGTCAATAATAAGGGCCTTTTAGACCAGGAAAAAAATATATGTATCTATAAAACAAAGTCGCATAGTTCAAGTCCCTTCTGACAAAGCCCCATCAGTCTGACAGAGCAGACACAGAAAGGATTTAAATTTTAATTTAACCATAAGGGTTTCTTTGGCTCAGAAACAACTCATCTCCTTTTAATTTATCAGAAGACACAGTACGGTAATAAAATAAGACAAAAATCATCCAAAGCGTAAAAGGCATCTACTCTCAGAAGGTTTCCAAATGGTATATTAGTTTGCATGGAATTTATTTTCCTGATTAGATTGCCTTTAAGTGACACCAGAATTGCAAGGCAGTCTTGTGAAGAAATCCCTCAGTCCAAAAGGAAAAGCTGTCCACTCTGTCCCTCAGGGCTTCCAGATGGGACTGGATTCAGAGTCGGAGCAGAGGTCCCAGTTAGACCGACAGAGGAGGAAAGAACCCAGGCCTGAGCTGTGCCGGTGACATGTCACCCACAGGCCACCTGCATTCAGTGCTTGAGTCATCTTATTTAATGCTCCCAGTAATTCTGTGAGACATACGCTATCCCATTGTTAAAAATTAGAAAACAGGGGGTTGAAAGAGTTTTAAGAAAACATGGGCAGAATGTATGTAACTAATAAGTAGAAGAATTAACATTTGAGAAATGTTTCTAATCCTGTATCTTCTATGGCTTTTCATTAACATATACCAATTTATTAGTGGAAATTAAATCAGAATTTCTAAGTCAAAACAGCTTCTATTGAAATGTGGGGATTGATGGATAGGAGATTATATATGAGAACAGTTTAGCTACAGGTTAAAAAAAATCTATTAAAAGTGGCTCATGGGCGGCGCCTGTGGCTCAGTGAGTAGGGCACCGGCCCCTGAGGGTGGTGGGTTTGAACCCGGCTCCGGCCAAACTGCAACAAAAAATAGCCAGGCGTTGTGGCGGGCGCCTGTAGTCCCAGCTACTCAGGAGGCTGAGGCAAGAGAATCGCCTAAGCCCATGAGCGGGAGGTTGCTGTGAGCTGTGACCCCACGGCACTCTACCAAGGGCAACAAAGTGATATTCTGTCTCTAAAAAAAACAAAAGTGGCTCAAATAATGAGATGTGTCCAAAGGTATTGTGGCACTGGGGTGGTTAATTCAAGAACAGAGAGAGAACCTTGCAGAGATACCACTACTCACACCTTTGGCAAACACCCTCCATCAACCACAACGTTTTTAACCCTGAGCCCAAACTCATGCTCAGAATCTTTCTTAACTCAAAACTTCAAGCAGCTATGATCACTCAAGTGGAGTTGGCCAGTTGTATGAAACCTATTATGTTCTGATTCAGACTCTGTCTTTCCCAGTGAGCACGTAATTATGAAGCACCTCCCATGTTCTCAGCTCGCCTGACAACCAGCATGGTGGGAAATGGTCCTCACCCTTGATTGCCTCTCTTGCTAGAGAGACAAAAATGAAACAATGAAGAAACGCATTTTAAAACCGCATTAGTGGTGAGAACAAAGAACCACGTATCTTCATCACTGGTAAAGGAGATGTGCTATGGGGTTATCTGTTTTATTGGGATTTAATGTTTGACCTAGGCTTGCAACATTCTTATTAACAGCATCTTCAGAAGATGTGTTGCATTGATTTCACTTTATTATTCTATTTATAACATATCTTCCCAAAGCTAGGAAACTTTGTAACAAGATACAGGGTTTTTCTTTAGTAGGAAAAAAAATAAGGTTTATGAAATAAGTACTGGTTTGGCTGAACTCGATGAGATGATATTGATGTCTGTGATGCTATAGCGTGTGAGAATTCTCCCTGACCATGATTACAAAGATAACTTTAAATGCACTGTATATTTTTTACTGCTGTTTTTATTCAGATCCCCAAAGGTAATTATTTCAATATATTTAATATTGTTCAATTTGTTTAAAAAAAAAAAACGAAACAAAACTCCTGCTTCTTCCCTCCAGCTGCTTCCTAAGTTTGATAAACAAGTTGATTTGGACTATTGGGGGGGTGGTGCCTCACCTAATGTGCATGATGCAATGGCACATTTCAAAACTATTAAGAAAAGAATGTAAGTGTGATGATGTGTTAATCAGTTTAATGTAAGCATTTCACATTGTAATATCAAATCAGTATACTGAAACCCATAAATGCATCAATGTACACAGTTATGATTTAATAAAATAAATTTAAAAAAATTAAAAGTTGATTTGAAATCTCGACTTCAGGTTTCAGGATTTGCACTTTGCACCAAATTTTGCTACAGAAATAACTTCTCACACTGGAATTTGAAAACACCACCGGCTAAAATCCCAGCTGTGCTGCAGTATTCTAAAATGAAGTTTTGCCTACAATGATGTTTAACAAGAGAAAGATCTCATTTAAGGAGGCTTGGGAATGATGATTATTTGGGGGGGGGGGTGTCTGTGGCAGTCAATTCTGGAGAAAGGAACCACAGGGAAATTCTCCATTACTTGGAGGCAGGACAGTAGATGACCAGGAAAAAGACATGCGTGAATCTGGAATTCTGCACAAATTCAAGAAAAATCAAAATTAAAGATTGAGTGAAAACTTCAGTCATCACGAATTCTCAGACTTGTTTTGCCGAGAATCACTGCTGTGGTTAATAGAGTCTTATACCCATGGGCGCCCACCGTCCATCCCTACAAGAACATTGTTTTTACTTGGCCCTTGTGCCCAGCCCTCCCATCTACCCTCATCAAGTCCACACCTGCTCCCAGGCCCCCACATCTACTTGTTCTAATGCTGCTTAACTGATACTCAGTTTTGACTTATAATCCCTAAAACACTACAAACCATTTATTTTTCAACTTCTATAACTTAATCTTTAAAATTCTTGGGAGATTTCATTATTTTCTAAATTTAAAATTGTGATCTTTCTAGGATTATTCTGTCTCCATTTGGCCAATAAAGGCCGCTTAAGGACATCCTGCTAGGGTATCATTTTATTACAATGAATGAAGTAGTACAGGTTTCAACGAGATGTAAAAAAATTGCAAATTTCTTCTTATTATAAAACCAAGACATGCTCATTGCAACAAATTCAGACACCACGCAAAAGTGTAAGGAGGGATTTCAAAGTCATCTTGAGTTTCCCAGAATAACCACTGTTAACATGTCGAGTGAATGAACCCAGACTTGTTCTCTTCACTCACACCTGGATGGGTGTACATTTTAAATAAAATGAGATCATATGTGTTTGTTTGTCTGCTTTTTTCTACTTAATTCTAAAACATGACCATTTTTGCCATGTCAGGAAGGATAGATGTTAATAATCACATTAAATGCAACCTAGGATTGCACGCGCTGACATACCAAAAAGTGTTTTTTTGCTGATCCTATGTTGTTGATCACACGGAGTAATTGAATACTTGAATATGATTAACCAGCCTGCTACGAGTGCACACCGACATCCTCACCTAATCGTGACCTAGCTGATCTTTGCAAAACAGAATAATGGCCCTGTAATTCCGCATCTTAAGACACCTTACAGTTCTCTCTGGATGTTATGGACGATTGTGCCTGGTGCCTATCAACGCAAGGGTGGGGAGTGAGCAAGCGAGAGGCATTCCCAAGAACCATCCTGGCTGAGGGCACCAAGAACAGGAGGACAGATGGGGCCTTTAAGGACATCTTCAAGCCTTTCAACAAAAACACTCCCTAGAGCTCCCGAAATCGCTGGGCGATTTGAAGGTAAGAAGCTGAAAATCTTACACATGTTGGTAGGGGCAGCTCAGAGAAAGACAGGGCTTTCTTTCGACGTGGCTGGCTTCTGACCTGCCCGAAGGAGACCTGCATTAGAAAAAAGAGCGAATGAATGAACGCGTTTAGATGCATGACTAACGAAGGGGCCAGCTTATTCTCAATGCTCCCCAAGAGAAAGAAAGAAAACATGAAAAGTCTCAGAATCGTCACATTCAGAAGCCGGCTCAGAGAGAGAGAGAGAAAGAGAAACCTCTCTGACCCTGAGTGATTCCTGGGACTGCAGTTCAGAAGGCACCAGAAGCAGGAATAGCCACCGCCCCAGAGTGGCTGTATCCACTATCCGATGCTGCCTCCTTCTGCCGGCCGCCAGCAGGTGAACGTTCTCCACCCCCCACCCCGAACAGCCAGTAACTCCCAGCATCTGTAGCCAGGGCTTCAGGAGTGTGGCTGCAGGGGCTGGCAGGTCCCAGCAGCTGGTGACCATCCCCCCACTGGAGGAAAACCTCAAAGTCCCCTTGTGTCGCTGGCTTCTCTCCCTCACAACAAAAGGGCAGCCAGCCCTGTGTTTTGTTATGCCACACCATCATAAATGGCCCGTAATCACTGCGTTTCTCTGAAATCTGTTGTTTCTACAATTAATGACTGATTTCACAGGACATTACCCACTCCCAGCAACACTTCATTAGTGGCTGGCAAGTGAGAATAAGCCACCATTCCAAGGTACTTAATGCTGCCTGTGGAAGACTTGCCCGTGGTGAACGGGGACATGTGCCCGGAGGACAATCGCAAGGAAGATGACGGCCTTTCTGGGCACCTGGAGTCACATGCAGGGTGGTGATCTCAGTAAGACACGTGTAGAGTCTCAGCTGCAGCCTGACGCTGGGGCTCCGCAAACAAGAAGCAAGAGAACAGACCTGGGAACTTACCCCAGTGCATCCCAGGGAAGGTGTTGCCGCCATTGCAGATGGCCCAGAGCCTGGCTTATCTCCCAGCTCCAGAGATAAGGGAAGGAGGGAAGTGGGCCATCCACAGGTAAGGAGAGCAGGAGCTTTGGACAGTGAGCAAAGGAGAGAGTAATACACGTATCTGATCGCAGACAGTCCAGAGCCAGTAGTGGGCCGTAGTGGGCAGTAATGGGCAGTAGTGGGCAGTAGTGGGCCGCCTGCTCAGCAAATCACCCCCAGGGCCCAGACCCGAGCTAGTAAGTGATAAATGCTTAATAGGTATTTGTTATGTGGATGGAAAAACTAAAGAGAGAGGTTCAAAGTCGGAGCAAGACGTGCTGTTTTAGAATAGAGACCTAGACGTGAAGACAAAACCCTCCCTATAAACAAGGCCAACAGGAGACCTAGCAGAGGCGCCAGTCCCAGGGCACCTGCTCAGGCTTCAACTTTCTAATAGCCCCTGCCTTGGTCAAGGTCAGCTTGGGCTTCAGACAGGTCCAGGGAAGGCCTACAGCAATGCATCTCCCAGAGATGAGGACTGGGAAGGTCCTTCTTTATTGCCCGAATAGCGTGGGTCCTAGGATGGCCAACAAGACCCCATTTGGGTCCCTACTACTCCTCTAGCCTCACCCCAAATCTCTTTCATCCGCTCCAGCCTCCTCCTCCCTCCTTCCACATGTGATGATTCCCCCACATTCGGGCCTCTGCACACACGGCAGACCTCTCTGGATCCACTGGGTCCCCCTCTCTCCTTTTGGTTTCTGGATCCACTGGGTCCCCCTCTCTCCTTTTGGTTTCCAGCTGGCTCCGACATGCTGCCTCAAGGAAGCCTCCTGTGACCCCATGAAGACACTCCCAGCACTAGGCATCATTGGCAGCACTCGCATCGCCACCTGTCAGCATCCCGTCACAGTTTGGTTAATGATGTCATCTCCGCTGGACTGTAGACTCTCGATGCCCACACTCATTGTAGTCTGCATTCTTCCCCTGGCGCCTAGCGCAGTGCCTGGAATGCAGTGTGTTTTCAAGATGTATTTTTTTTAAATGAATGAATGTAGATGAATAAAAGTCTCTTATTTTCCAGTAAGCAAGCAGATCTGACAAAAATGAACCAAAGGAATCTGTCGAGTCCTCCATCAATGATGGGCTGTCTCCACAGCGTACACCTGTGACCACCTTAGGGTGTGTGAAGCAGAGGAAATACCAGCAAAAGATAAAGCAAATCATGGGCAAAAATGGCCTGTTTTCATTCTGCTTGTTTTCTTTTACCTAATCAGGCTGAAATAGCACATTTCCTGGGAGGCTGGCTATCTTTACAGATGAATTCACCACTTTCAAGCATTTGACAAGGGTTGACTTGTTCCCATCTAAGTTGACACTCTGATGCTAGGGTTTCCCGGGTCTCTGGTTTAAAAAAAAAGAATACATTGGAACCATCTCAAACCCTTTGCTAAGTTAAATTGGAATCTGTTGACCTAATCTCTGTGATGGGCATCATAAATCATTTTTAAGATTAGTATATTCTTATTTTTGTTTGTACCTCATAAAAATAGAAACTAAAGGAAATATTTCCCCCGGGGGGTGCTCACGACTGGCTGGGACCATTGGAGCTTTGTCATCGTTGGAGGCTCCGCTCAGGGCCGAAGGGGCTGGGATTAGGGGCAAAACCAGCAAATGAGCTCAGAAAGGCAGGAACAAAAGCCCAAAGAGATGATCTCACTTCGAAGCGCCAAAGGAACAAAGCTGCCACCCAGGCCTCTGTGATGTTGCTTCAGTTTGGTCACAGCCTTTGTAACCACAGCTTAACAGTCTACGCGGGTGACGTGCAAGGCACTTTCACATTGATTAACTCATTTGATCCTCACAACTCGGGGCAGGCGAGCAGGGCAGGGCTTATTCGGCCCCTTTCACCAAAGGAGAAAATAGAAGCACAGCTTTTGAGTGACCATGACCCAGCCAGGGCTTGACACCCACTCTTTTGACCCCCTAATCAGTTTTTATTGTCCTATGCAAATCTTCCTCGAAGCCTCAAAAGAAAATGATAACAATAAAAGCTGACACTTCTTGAGGGCCTATTGTGTAACATCAGGGACTATGCAAATTATTTTATATGCATAAGCTTATGAATTCCTCTCAGTAACACAACAAAGGTAGGTATTAGTTTCACGTGGCTGCTGTAACAAATTTCCACAAACATGATAGCTTTAAATAACAGAAATTTATTCCCCCTGAAATCCTTAGAAGCCAGTCCAAAATCAGTTTCATGGTGCTAACTTCAGAATGTAGGAAGAGCTGGTTCATTCTGGAGGCTCCAGGGAGGATCCATTCCCCCTTTCTACCTCTTGGTGACTGCTGGCATTCTTAGGCTTGTGGTTCTATCACCCCAATCTTCAAAGCTCCCTCTATTCCATCTTTATCTTTACATTCTCTTCTCCACTGTGTGTCTTTAAAACTTCCCTCTGCTTCCCTGGCATAAGGACCCCAGTCGTGGTATTAACTGCCCACCCTGGTAACCCAGAGAAATCTCCCCAACTCAACATTCTTAACTCAATCACATCTGCAAAGATTCTTTTACCAAATAAGCTATGATTTGCAGGCTTCAAGGATGAGGATATGGAGATCTTTGGGGGTAGGGGTATTTTCAACCCATGGCGAGTGGAGAGTTAATAATGTTATCCCCACTTTGCAGAAAGAGGAAACAGACATGGAGAGGTGAAATCATATGTCCCAAGTAGTGCCCTGGTACAGCTAAAACTAGGACTCAAACCTAGTCACTCTGATGAGCTCTGCTGTTTCCCTAACTAGCCCATAACTTGGGCAATCATTCTGAAGAAATAGAATAAAGGAGAACTCCAAACAGAGTCTGATTATTTGCCCCTAAGCATCAGACTGGCAGTGAGCAGTGCTGGTGCCTAGGGCGGCATGGCTATGATGTGAAGGAGGTGGGCCTCGGTCCTAGAACGGGGTGTCCTATGCACATGGTTTTGGGTAGAATTACTCTAACTCTGAATTGACGCAGCCACATCGAGGGGCTCTCAGCTCAGGAACCCCAACCTACTTTCCATGAACCCACCCTAAAGGCATGGCTGTCCTCCTCGCCTTGTCTTCCCACACCCAAGAGCTTTTATCCAGCAGAGGCTCAGGCGACAGTCTTCATTCTGGCGAGACGAGCCCAGGAGAAACTGAGAATTCATGATTCCAACATAAAGACGAATTAATTTTGCTTCTGGGGAGCTACTTTTCTATGGAAATGTACTCAAAAGCCTCCTAACTCTACAAAAACAGTTTGCGTTTTAGGTCCAAACAGGAAATGAGAATCCCAGGATGACCCAGCTTTGCAAAAGCTTCTGGAAGTTTGTACCCAACTAAGAACTACATATGTGTAGACAGCAGGGAGACGAGGCAGCGAGGGAATGATTCACTCAGGATTGATGGGGACCTCAGAGACTGGGCCCTTGGACACTCTCAGAAAGGAGGTGACTTCCAGGCTCCATTATGGACCTGGACACAACAGGCCCCAAAGTGATAGTCCTCGTGCAAATGGAATGGGCATGTGTATAGACTCAACCTCAGGTCTCAGAGAGGATCCACTTTGTTGACAACTCATCTTCTTGGGTTTCTAAACATAATGGGGCCATCACCAGCCAAGTATGTGTGCAACGGTCTATGAGTACATCTCAGAAGGGTAAACGAGGAACAAGAACATTAAGTGAAAACAAGAAATCAGACAAAAACAAGTCAGGAGCAGATGCGATTAAGAAGAGGAGAATCGTTTCAGATGACTTCTCTTTCCGTGGGCAGAGGACAAGGTATTCATGTTTGAGATGAATGCGATACCACCCAACAAGTGAAAAAAAGCCCATTTCCAAAGCCTCAAGGAGCTTCTTTTGGGGCCAAACTGAGTAACTACAGTTGATTTCAAAGGATAGTACAAGGAAGCTACAGCCACACAACTTTCAGAAGCCGGGGCAGTCACAGCATCAGTTCCTTGTTTCTGGGAACTGTGTCACACATGTTCCCCCAACATACAATCATGTCCCTTTAATCTACAGCATCTCAGCAGCAGAACGAAGCCCTGGAGCCCCCAGAGCCCAAGTGCTCAGCATGAGCTTGTCAACCCAAAGGTTTCCAAAGCACGGATGTAAAATAGCAAGAGGCTATTTACCAAATAGCCAAATCTGTACTTCCAGAGATTTCCTGTATACCCCCACTCAGCAGAGTCAGAATAAGGAAAAGGAAGTTTTGTTCTCCTCTCTGGGGCCAGCTAATGGTTTTCCTTAGGAAGGAGAACTGCTTTGGGGGTTTACCCCTGCTCCTCCTGACCTTATTCTGAAGGATAGAACAGGCAGACTCTGGGACCCACAAAGCACTGCAGATCGGATTAGATTTCCTTACATCCCTATCTGCCAACTTTGTTGACTGTAGCTTTAAATATTCATGACCAACGCAGGAAGTTTGGCCGGAACAGAGAAGGGCTGGTAGGAGGATCTGCTCCCCTCCCAGCAGGGTGTCAGCAGAGAGCATAGTTCAGCACTGCGCCCCTTCCCGAGACACAGATGCTCCCAAATGCCAGCCCCATCCCCGGTAGGTGGGGTGACCGTGTGGGGATTTTAAAGGATGGTTTTGTTCTCATCCACAAGCTATTTTTCTTATTCAAAAACATGTACTATTGACCCCATCATGGAACGTAGACACAATGCAGAAAATTGTCCCTCAACCCATCCCTCCCCAGAGGGACCAGGCCATTGTGTTAAAAGGCACAAAAGATTTGATTGGGGCCCAGAATTCCAAGTCCACGTTGAGTAGGCTGGAGAAGTTAGAAGTAGGATGCCTTGGAGAGATGACGCATTTTCCTTTTCTTTTCTTTTCTTTTCTTTTTTTTTTTTTTTAAGGAGAAAAAAGGAATTTTCCAGATAGGGCCTGCCCAACAGTTCCCAGCAGAAATACCACAAAGAAGATAAGTCGCAACAACCAGCAGTGTTTATGCAGAATCTCTGGCAAACGGCATCCAGCTCAGGAGTTTTCAAATATGCATCACCCCACCACAGGATCAGCCTCCCCCTCCCCGCACCATTTCCCACTAGTGGGTTTTGTTTAGGATCGTTTTCACGATTTGCACTCGTTTTGTAAGCAATGTGAGGACCAATTCCAAGGGAAAAGCTAATCAGAGCTCTACCCAGAGACCCTGCAATCGAAATCAGATGTGCCGCAGGAAAAATTAATGGAAACACAGAAAGAGGAGGGTGGGTTGCTGATTTCACAGCAGAGGGAGCTGCTGACGACGGGACCGAGCAGAGGGTCTGTGGGAATTCCAGCTGTGCAATCGCCCGTCGTATTTATCATGCATGAGGCCACATCAGTGTAAAACTTGGAACATTGTGGGCCCCCAGCATCAGGGTAAAGAAAGGGTGTTCAGAAAAGAGGGTGAAATGGTGAAATGGTTTGTACTGCGTACAAACCCCCGCGAATAATGGCTCAGAAGGGGTAAGAGGAGACGCTGAGATTCTGGCTCTGTATCTTTTCAGGCAGTTCGGTTGAGCACAGCAGATTTAGTACAAAATAGCTAAGTCATGTGGTGGTGAAAACAAAACAACATAAGCCAAACAGGGACACTGGACAACTCCCCTGGAAGTCAACTTGACTTCTGGCTCAGCTCGGGAGGAACCTTGTAGGTGAAAATATGACTTGGAATGTAAATTAACGAGGGTCTCGTGAGCTCTGAAGTCATGGGAGAAACAAGATCTCCTGCGACTGTGGAGGTCTGTGCCAGCAACGGGAATGGAAAGGGCCAGAATGTTTTTAAACGCACAAATGGTACTATCTGAGTTCACTTGGTCATTGTTAAGTGTCGGAAAGGGACTTTTTAACCCACAAAAAGAAAAAAAAATGAAGAAACTCATTTGGCCTATTGCACAGTGGTAGCTAACCGATGGCATGAAGTTAAACCCCAGCTCAAAGACAAAAACGCATCCAAAGAGCAGCAAAGCCTAAATCATCTCTTGATAAAACATAATTCTGACATTTGTGATCTCTTCCCTCATTTTTTGGCGATCAATCTTTCAACTTCAGGACCAGTGAAAATGGCATACTTAGGAATTAAAGTCTCATGGCCCTGGTCATCCCTGGCTATTTCTTTCTTTATTCATATATATTTTTGGAGACAAAGTCTCACTCTGCCATTCTGGGTAGAGGGCTGTGGTGTCATCACAACTCACAGCAACCTCACACTCCTGAGTTCAAGTGACCCTCCTGCCTCAGCCTCCTGAGTAACTGGGACTACAGTTGTGTACCACCATGCCTGGCTAATTTTTCTACTTTCAGCAGAGACGGGGGTCTCACTCTTGCTCAGGCTGGTCTTGAACTCTGAGCTCAAGTAATCCATGTGCCTCAGACTCCCAGACTGTTAGGATTACAGGTGTGCACCACCACACCTGCCCACCCCACCCCACCCCAGCTATTTCTTTATCTCTTTCCATGTGTTTCTACAGGTACTGGTATGGTGTTTAAAAATGCTCACATATATGTTGATATAATACACACTGGGGCCCACACACAAACACCAGCAGTTGCTATATCCATTCATCCAAATCAGATTGGTGCTAATTAGCACATTTAGTGGCTTTCGGTCAAAGGAACAAGGTAAACTACAAAGGTGGCCTACTAAAAATTTATTTAAAAAGGAATCTCAAAAACACATACACTGCATCCCCAGCTAAATGTCACGTTTTCTTCCAAATGGCCTGTCTCCTGCCTTAAAAAATATAAATAGAAAGCTGTTCCACTTTAAAATTCAATTTAGAAATTGCTCTGCTATGCTCGGTAACCACCATTAATAAATGATAATTGACTTCACCATTCTGTAACCGCCTTCGTTTCACTCGGGATACGGAGTCAATTATGGAGCAATAATGACGGCGGCGTGCTATGTTACTGCTTAATTTCACAGGCCTGGGGTACGTTTTCAGATAAAGAGAGAACCCAGGCAAAAATGGCAAGTTTCCCACTTCTTATTTACCACAGCTCAATTTCAAAGTCACCGTCAGAAATGGGAAGAAGTGGCCAGGAAAAGGAGCCGGCCCCCCACGCGCGTTTTTGTACAGGAGGCAGGGAGCGGAGCGCAGGTGTGGGCAGCCTGCGTCCACCCGAACCAGAAAGGGCGTCCTCGGATCGCGCGGCATCCCTCACCCCGCACGGGTAAAGCGGCCCCAGGGCCTCCCGAAGACAAGGGAAATCAGACGCTGACACCGCCGAGGGACAAAGGGCGCACCTCTGTTGTAGGCAGAATTCCAATCCCACCCCGAGGAGCTGCTTCTTCATTTCCCGGGTGCCCTGTCCTTGCACCCCGACCTGCCTCTGCTTTCCCCAGCTGGCCAACTTCCATCTTCATGCACAGAAGACAGAGCTGCCTCTTCCATCCTGCGAAAGGAGCATTTCTTCTGAAGTCGTTTAGGAAATGAGGTGGCTGTTTCCAGGACATAGTGAAGCGACAGGAAGCAGAAAGCCTCTGGGGACGACTGTCTCTGCTTCCCCCCACCAACCTGAGTTATGTTCAGCAGGTGCTGAGGTCCGGATTGTGCTCCCCTCGCCCTGTTCCCAGGCTGTAGCTCTAACCCCCAATGTCACCGCACTTGGAGACCGAGGCTTTGGGAGGAGATTAGGTTTAGATACGGTCCTGAGGCTACAGTCCCCAAGATGGGAGCTGTCCCCTCATAAGAAAAGATCACAGAGCTCACTCACTCCCTGCCATGGAAGGACAGAGCAAGAAGTTAGTAGCTGTGACATAGGAAGTGGACCTCAAATCTGGGATCTAGCCCGAAGGTCAAGTGTGTTCTTGGCTTTGCACAGGAAAGAATTCAAGTGTGAGTCAGCAGGGTAAAGCAAAAGCAAGTTTAACGTGAAAAAGAAACAGAAGTTCACCACTGCTACATTTGGCTTAAAAGATAATAATAATTACATTTAATTTAATTTAAAAAGAAAGAGAAGGAAGCCTTGCTCCATAGGCAGAGCTCTTTCTCTCTCAGAGCATCCAAATAGCACTTGTGACTTTCCAGAGTCTTCTCTGGTATCTTCTATTTAAGGTATAAAATGACGAAGATTATTCATAAGATTTCTAGGAAAGTGGTGAGGAGTTTCCAGAATTGAGAGTCCCTTCCCTTTCCAACCATATTAGGTAACTTCCGGCAGTTGCCATGGCGATGGTAAACTATCATGGCGCTGGTTGGAGTTTCTTTTAGTAGCTAACACACTGCTACTGAGCAGGGTACAATGAACAGCAAGGGTGGCTTTTCATAACCATCTTGGTGCTTGTTGGTTTGGACCAGCTTCTCCACCACCTCCTGAGTTATCAGAGACCTGGGTTCTGCTCTAATGACTCCCTACCGAGCAGGGCCTGCCAGCTGCCTATCTCAGCTGTCTGCAAACAGCAAGGAGCCGTCACCAAGAATCGGATCGTGCCAGTACCCTGACCTCAGTTTCCCAAACTGTCATAATAAATGTCTGTTCTTTAGCCACCTAGTCTATTGTAATTTGTTATAGCGGCACAAGCAAACTAATACAGGAGGTTAAAATTTTTTGAGATAAAAATTGAGTTAAGAATGACAAACATCAGATATTGTGTTCATAGGAAAAAATGCTTCATGACATAGTGGCTGAAGCTATGTCCAAACCCCAATGCCACCTGTTACTCACCAGGCAAGTGACGTGGCTTCTCTAGACCTCAGCATCATTATCTGTAAAACACACATGATCCCCCCCAGGCCCATGTACCCCCCTCAGAGGGTTGGAGGGTGATTGGTGGGACCACACCTATGGTGCATCTTTCAAGGATACATATGAAATTTAATAAATTTGTATTATAAGAATACAAATGTCTTAACACAATAACTAAGAAAATGCCGTGAAGGCTACGTTAACCAGTTTGATGAAAATATTTCAAATTGTATATAAAACCAGCACATTGTAACCTACGATTGCATTAATGTACACAGCTAGATTTAATTTAAAAAAAGAGAGGAAAAAAAACTCATAAGCACAGTATTAGTACTGAGTAAACTCACAATAAACATAATCAAGATTCCCAGTGAGCCTGGAAGGAAGGTTGCCCTGAGAAAGAATAACAGAAGCAGCACCTTTAGGAAAAAAAAGAAATCCCTACCCAACATCTGGAACTAGTAAGGGACACTGTACATTCCCTGAGACTCAGCTCTACTCCCAAAACACAGAATCGCCAAAACCCCAATGCACCGAGGAAGCTGATGATTCCGCTTTCCATTGTCCAAATATGAGCTCACCCTTCTTTCTTACCCCACACCCCAAACCCCACTATCCACCGGTGACTCTGTTTTCATTTATTATTGACATCTGGTGCCTCTGATTCTATCAACACCCAAACATATGGAAGGAACAAGACCCAGCAACGTGAACCATTATTTTTAAAAAACAAACTGGGTCCTAAATACCAATTGATTGCTGAAAGGGCACTTACTGAGGTTTATTAAGTACATAGAACATAAATCTGCTTGGCATGTAATTAATTCAAAATTACAGAAACACTAAATGTGCAATTAAATCTACACGGAATGTTTAGGGTTTTTTCTGGCATTTAGAATGGAAGCTATGGGAAATTTATTAGCTAGCAATTTATCGCTCAGAATACTGGCAAATCAGGGCTATGGTGATTGAAATCTAGCTTGTTGTCAGACTGCTGTTATAGACCAAATAAAGGTTCAAATCCTCCCAAACCAGTGGCCAAATTCAAGTGTATTGTTAGGAATAGAGTTTGAGAGTTACAGCTAAGTTTGCTCTTTACCTTCAATCTCAACAAGTGTTCTTAACCTCCAGCTGATAATCACGTCCTATACATTATGTAAATACTTAATCAGCACATTGAAGTGTGATCCATAGGAGACCTAGATGAGATCACTGTTTAAACCAGAAGAAAGTATATTTTCCCGGCTCACTTGTAGTCAAAAGTATAACATGAACCATGTGCAAAACGAAGGAATCCAAAGTTATTCCAGAAACCTTTCCACTTGTTTCTATACTCTGCAGCAGGTTGGAGCGAAAGAGGACTACTCAGGGTCCAGGGCCGGCCTGGCCACCCCTCCGGGATGGCATGTTTCACACATCCCATTGGTCAGCATGAGAACAGGTGGGCTGGGGTGCCCTTCAGAAACAACCCCAGTGGTGCCAACTACGCAAACACGTGGAAGGCTTTCAGAGTGGAGCAACCAGGTGGAGCAAGATGTCGGATGAATCTGGAGAGAACTGTGCCTTCTGGGGGCCCAGACCCAATTCTTTATTCAACAATTGGCTCTGAAATGTTTCTGCCATCAGTTGCTGCATTCCCAGCTGCTGGATGTTCTGAGCATCCTACCTTTTAGAAGAAGCCTCCTTAACTTTAGATTAGGAGGGACTCGTGTTTCTACTCATTCCCTGTGTGTGTGTTAGAATTGCATTTAGTTGCAAGCAAAATAAAACCAACTACCAGTATCTTTAAGTACAAGAGTATACTTTTTCCTCTGGAAAAACATGGAGAAATGTGGTCAACAAAACATGGAGAAATGTGGTCAAGGGTTCATTCAAAGTCTCTACAACATTATGTTCCACCTTTCTCTATCGTTTGCTCTGTCTTTCCATTGTGTTCACTTATCACCTCATACCACAAAATGGCTGCAGCCACTCCAGTCATTATATCACACACCAGTAGGGATGAGGAGGAGGGTAATATCTTGTCATCTGGCCAAAAAGGGTCACCATGGCAACACCAGTATTGGGAAAACAAAGAATGCCCAGAACCTTCATAGCAGGTGCAAAATTATGCCTTCTGATGGCCACTGTGTCATGTTGTCTTTCCACCTCTAGTTGGAAAGTGACACTGGAAAAGCATGTTGTAAATGGGGGTTAAGCAAATGATATAATAGTAACTACCCACTATTTCTTTCTCATTCAGTCTCAGTGCCCAGATATGCCATGTAAGGCATAGGATGGGAACTCATAATTTGCCCAATAAATGAATAATCCAGTGAAGGCTCTTAGACCCTCCAAAAACCATTTTCTTAGCTTATTTACCAGGGGTGGGGAACCTGTGACCTTCATAAAGACCTCATTTAGCCTTCTAGGTTCTTAGTGTCACCTTTCAACTGAATTCACATTTTATGGAACAAATTATTTTATTTTTATTAATACATTTTGTTCATCTTTTATATTTTTTTAATGAAATATTAAAAATACCAAAGAGTAAAATAAATGTCAACAAAGCACTCCTTCCAGATTGACCAGCACAATTAGAACATTAGTGAGCTCTAAGGGCTAAACTGATGGCTGCTACTATGCTCATGATTCAGTTCTCACTTACTGACTGGGGTCACTACTGCACAAGGCTGGTTGGTGGGAGTTTATGGGGGTCATTACCAGCTCTTGGCAATGGTGCACCATTTCTGTTTGAAGTGGAATTTGTGAATAGTTGCATAGCTTGACAATACTTTTTAATTCTGCCTGCTTAACAGCCCATTATATCAAAAAAGACCAAGAGAATGGTGAAAGAAAGAAAGAGATTTTTAAATGAGGATTGGGAATTGCAATATCATTTTTTTTCAGCTAAAGATAAAATAATTTGCTTGCTTTGTGATGTTGCAATATCAACATTAAAGAAATTCAGTGCTCATCAGCATTGTAACACTCATAAGGACCCAAATATTTTAAATTGGAAGGAGAGAACATGAAAAGTGGCATTGCAGAAATTAGAAGATGAAAAGCAAAAGCAAAGACAATTATTTTCAAGCCACAATAAGACCTGGAAATGATGCCCCTGCAGCAACTTATAAAGCAACTGATGTACTTGGGGGGAAAAGGGAAGCCACTCAGAGATGTAGAAATTGTGAAAGAATTCAATGTCAAAGTTGGATGCTTAGACCTCAATAATGTTTCAAAGTATAAACGAAATGTTTCAAAGAACACACAACCTCCTCTTTCCAGGAGAACCATCACTGATTGGTAGCATGAATTAGCCTTCAATTTAACAGATCAACTTCATGCAATACTTCAAATGGAAAATATATATTATTCAATTACTTTGGATGAATCAACTGATACAACTGATTCATTAGGTTTTACACTTCCTTCGGGATATAACAGAAGATTTCTTTGCTATGAAGAGTTACTGGCTTTGAACACTGTTGTTAATAGAACACAGGAAATAGATACCTTCAATGATCTTCAAAATAATTGAAGTTTGACTTAATTTGGTGAATTTTGTGAGTGTATATATAGACGGTATACTTCCCATGACAGGAATACATGAAGGGTTAATTGCACAAATAAAAAAAAAAGTATTAAAAGATGCTCTTACTTTTTTTCATTGTATCTTACATCAAGAAAATAAAATTTCTGTGCTAAAGCCACAATTTTAGGTGACACTTTGCAACAAGTTATAAAAATAGTTCACTGTATTTGTGCAACTGTAACTTGGCATCATCAGTTTTCTAACATGCTGAAGTTGAATGATGAGGTATTTAGCATGGATTGGCCTTGTCATTCTAAAGTGTCTTGGCTTTGGCAGGGACAAGTATTAGCCAAAATTTTCTCTCTCTGAGAACATAGAGTTAAATTTTATAAAGAGACAAGGTCAGCAATGTGAATCATTAAAAGATTTATACAGGAAAGCAGCATTTCTGTGTGATATCTTGGCAAATCAAAACAACTTGAGCATTTCTTTGTAAGATAAACTACATCTATATGTGGCAAAAAAAAATTCTAAGCATTTTTTATAAAAAGCTATCTTTTTTCGAAACACTGCTTCAAAAGGAAATTTCAGATGAACATTTTCCCCAGTTAGGGAAGGCCATTGATGAGCAGGACGATCTATGTGAATCATTTGAAGAATATGCAGCTGTTACAGACCTGTTAATTGGAAATGCAATAGAAGGTTCACTGACTCTGAGAATCACGACATCACACTCAAATCAGCATTTCAGCCTCACCCGGTTGACATCACCAAGGCACCTACAGAACTACAGATGGAATTGATTAAGCTTCCAGGAGATGACATTTTCAAGTCATTGTTGGACGCTAAGAAAGATCCAGTTGAAATATAGAAAAAAATGCGGAACTCCATGCCTTCAGCAACATGCCCTTCCAAATTGCTTTCTTGCTTGTCAATGATTTACTGCTATAAAACTCAAATCAAGACACCAAATGCTTTCTTGCTTTTCAATCATTACTTCTACCTAACTCAAATCAAGACACTCTTAAGGTCACAGATGATGGTGAGCAGAGGTGGTTTGAGATACCAGAGCCCTCCATTTTTTTTTCTTGCGGTTTTTGGCTGGGGCTGGGTTTGAACCCACCACCTCCGGCATATGGTGCCGGTGCCCTACCCATTGCGCCACAGGCGCCACCCAAGGTCACAGATGACTGATACCCATCAAGAGCTGAAACTGCGGACCGCCACGCCACAAGCAAACATTTGAAAATTTTCCAACAAAAAGCAGACACAGAAACATCACTAAAAGGTTAACTTTAAAATTAACAAATAATTATAATAATTTTTTTAAATTAAGGAAATAGTAGTTAAATTTTTACACAAATAACATATATTTTTAAGTATAGCTAATTAAACTTTCTTGAATGTGGCTTTATCTGATAACAGCTAAATGAATGCAGCCTTCCAACATAAAAAGCTTCCCCTTCCCCGTGAAAGAGACATTGTGCCAGGTCCAGGCAAGGCAAGGGTGAAAGGTCAACACTTGCAACTTTAAACAGGAAAAAAAATTATTTGGTGGGGAAGAAAACAGGCCCCCAAACTTGAAATAGTTAACACTCTAGATCAGCACAGTCTGATAGAAGCCAGTTGCCAGGGAGAGCAAGGGGGATACAAAGAGAATGGGTTATTTAATCAGGGTTTTTGTGAGATGAATAGGAGTTTACCCACTTGATAAACGAAGGCTGAGGGAAAGCATTTGCAAGCAAAGATTTAGTTCTATATACAAAGAAAAGGGTGGGAAATGTGGGTCAAGGGAAATCCCCTAATTAACCCATTTTTAAATTCCAGGCCCAGGGAAACTGAGATTATAAATGTTTATTATTTAGGGGTACTTTGTTATATATCAATAGGTAATAAACTTTGAGTAAAATACCATGTCTTATGTGTGCTGCTACGAATAGTGATGGGGATGCAGAAACCATCAGAGGTGATGCTGTGGCTTAGAAGATGAGGAACAGAGAAAGGTCTATGAAAGAAGGTGCCTGTGCCAGGATGACCTCTTCAGTACAGCCAGCCCTGACCTCCCAGGAAACCACAAAGACTCCAGAAAGTCAGCGCATCCAACCTCTGCCATCACTGACTACCCCAATACCTTCTAAAAATATCTCCACCTGTGTCCGGATAGCCATTTAATTTCAAAAGCAACATTTCAAATGACATTAAGTTAGCCTCTCTAACTGCAGTTCCTGTGAACAATTACCTTTTCTGCCCGGTAATAAGCCAACAAGAATTTCAAGGGTAGAATTCATATTTTTAACTTCCATATGCCACACTGGGTAAAAGGTTTTATGCAAATACAGCAAGAAATATAGACCCCCCCTAAAAGTCATCATCATTAGGCTTATTTCAAAATCAGATCTAATATTAATTCCCAGGCAATAACAGTCTTTGGAATGAAAAGACTTGATTACTCTATAGGAATTCTAATGAATAGCAGTGCCATTTTCCCACCCCCACCACTGCCTTCTCTAAGCATTTTAAAGAATTTCTTTTTTTTCCTTCTTCCTTTCTTTTTAGGTAATATTATATACAGTAGGAAAACACCAGCTAGGAAACTTTGGGGCTCTGGAAGTGGAAGAGCCTGGTCCTTAGAAGCCAGATCCTGATAACAGGAGCCTGCAAGCATCATGGGGAAAGTCGAAAGAGGCTGCTGACCCACAGGTGGTCCAGGGGAAAGATCCCTGGGGCAAGCATCTCCACACGGGTTGGAAACATCAGTGGGAGGAAAAAGAATAAAACCAGTGGGAAATTGGAAAATCTAAAATAGCTATTTGAATTTACTGCTATTTACATTACCCTAATATTTAGCCAACAAAATGGGAGATCCATGTAGGCAGACAGCCCTAACCCATGTCAGTGGAACCATCTTGGTATCCACAGAATGGAAGAATATTCTTCTCTTTTCTGTGCCTTCATTTAGTTTCATAAAACTAGGGGGTAGCAGAGCTGAAGGGTCCTGGCAGGGATGTGGCGCAACTCTCCCTTTCACAAGCAGGGAAACTGAGGCCCTGGAAGGTAAGTGGCTGCCTCCAGATTGCACACGCAGTGCCTGAGGTATGACAGGGGCCCAGGGCTCCCCAGTTTTAGTTTGGTTTTCTTCCAGCAAATCAAAAGAACAAATCCAGTACTCCCCAGACCCAGTCTCAGGAGGGTCGATTCTTCCCAAGCGCTGACTGTGAGTTAGTTGCTCATTTCCTCTGTGGGAGGAATCTCAAGAAGAGATGCTTCTTTTTTCAGCTCCCTCCGGGCATCTGGAACCTTCCTTCCTGCCTCCTGACCATTTGGGTGCTGCCTGTCTCCCCCACTAGGTCGACAGCTCCCCTGAAGGCCAAACCCCCACTGCCCTCTGAGCTCCACTGGATAAACCGTCCTCGCAGGTACAGAGGAAAAGTAACCATTACACATTTGCTGGAAGAATCCCTGATGCCCGAACAGAGGATGGCATGAATAGCAGGCTTGGGTCTCGTGATTTTTCCCACGCGTTGTGCTCTCAACCCTTTTTGCATGAACACATAAGGTCCCTTCCTTCTTGGGTGGGGAGGGAAATGTCTTCCTTTAAGTCCTGCCTGGGTTCCTCAAGGTGACCCTGCTGGTGCTGGAAGGGTGAAGACAGGCCACCAGCTGTGCTTCATGTGCGCACACATGTACTATATGCATACCTGGCCACGAAACAAGCCACTCCACAGACGGCAGAGGGGACTGCCTGTGACCTTCCAGAGAACCCCCACCTCAAACCCCAGCCAAGGCTGTAGGCGGCAGGACTGCCGGTGCCCTTTTGGTCTGGGCTGATTGGAGCCAGCACAGACACAGTGCATCTCCCAGCGGCAGCTACTGGGAGCCAGGCCAGCAGGGAGCTCTGCGTACAGGTGCGCTGGCCAGGAATTCACTGTCGCAGGGAGCTGAGCCCCTTGCCCTCCAATAAAGGCAGGGGCTCTCAGGAGATAAGGAAGCACGGCGATGAAACCGCAAGGGCAGTGTGTGATGACGACGTGCTGGGGACTGCCCTGAGTGCTTTGCGCATCTGAGCACCACCCAGTGGCATAGATACCATTATCTGCATTTATAGAAGAAACCAAGGCAAGCAGGTTCAGTCACTTGTCTAAGGCCACACAGCTAGTATGTTGGTGTGTGTGTGGCAGGGGAAGACCAGGCTTCCAGCCCACTGGCTCCAGAATCCATGGCTAAGTCCACTCCCCGAGAGGCTGGGGAGTCTGTCTACACTGCAGGTACTTCACCGAATCGTCCACACCTACATGGGGTGAGGGGGATCTTCCCAGCAACCTAGAAAGCCAGGGACCATGTCCAGCAGGGACACAGAAGGTCACATCACAGAGTCTGTAGAAAATCCTTCTGCGAGTAAGCAAAGGGCTGGGAATCCCTTGAGCACCAAAGCTCACCCATTCCTGGGCTTGAAACCATTGCTTTGCAAAGCTTTGGCCCAAGCGGCCCCAGGCAGCCACAGCTGCCCCTTGTTAACGTTTAAACCACAAATGGCACATCTGTTCTTGGGACCTCAGTAACCATCAGCCAATCTCAAGGGCTGCTGAAACCTTTTGGTTTATTTATTTATTTTTTAAATCTTTTGGTTGAAAAATGTCCAATGTTTAACATTATATTCATGTGACTAGGCAGGGGAATCATACGCACGATAAATTTGAGAATAGAACACAGGCCACGAACAGGCCTGCAGTTCTCTGGGAAACAATAGATATCGCATCGTGAGTGTTTATTGCTGGATATTATTCCAGGTGCCCTGGCCAAGTGCTCTTTAAAATCACTTAATCCTCACAACAACTTTCCAAAATAAGTGTTGTCTTCATCTTACAGGGGAGGCAAGGCACAGAGAGGTTTAGTAAGTGGCTTAGAGTCACACAGCTCCTCCGAGCAGGGCTGGGATTCTAGGTCAGGCAGTCTGGCTCTCGCCCAGTGTTTTTCAACCTTTTTTTGGTTTTAATCTCATGGCACACTTGAACATACACTTAAACTTCCACAGTACATTTAAACTATGCTGATCAAAAAAAAAAAGAAAGAAAGAAAAAGGCGACACCTGTGTCTCAAAGGAGTAGGGCACCGGCCCCATATACCAGAGGTGGTGGGTTCAAACCCAGCCCGGGCCAAAAACTGCCAAAAAAAAAGGGAAGAAAAAGAATATACTTACTGGGCTTTCAACTTCTTTCAAAAAGAATTTAATTAATGATCTTTAAAGAATGTCACGGCACACTGATTGAAAATCACCCCTCTAGAGTATGATCGCCAGACATAGCAAATGAAGGGGGGGAGGAGGGAGATGTTCAGCTAAACTTGAATTTCAAGTAATGGTTTAAGTCTAAGATGCCCCACACATATCCCAGCCTTGAGGTCTGTGCATTTCCCACAGTGTGGGTGGTACAGTGTCCCGGAGACTCGCCTTCAGTGTGGACTCTGAGTTGGGGAGACACCAGCAGCCTGCCCATCTGCCCACACCAAAGCCTCGAGACCCTCTCTCCCCCACGCCCTGTCCCAGCTACAGGTACAAGGAGTAAACAGGCTTCCCTGGCCCCCAGGTGAGCCCATCCCTAACCTGCTGGCAGCTTGTGATGCTATAGAGGTTTGTTCATCTCTGGACCATAAAGCGTGGGTATGAGACTGGTGATTTGTTTCTTCTCTCCTGAAACTGAGTTTTGGAATAAAACTACAGCCACTCTGTTTTGCATTGGCACGACGTGGATGAGGCTGGTGTGACCCTTGAGCTTGGAAAGGGATAAAAAGAGGTGAAGGGCCCTCCCGCCCCTCTGCAGAGAGTCGCAGGTGTAAATTCTGGGCTTCAGGCTCTGGTGTAAACACAGGAACAGATGAGGCTCCTCGGAAAACAATGGAATGAAATGAGGCCCTGCAGATGTGTATCTGGGGAGAGGTTGAGTGGAGAGGTTTTGTTTTATTTTGTTTTGTTTTGTTGCTTTTGGCTGGGGGGAAGCATGGATTAAGCCCTCAAAACAAACCTAAAGCCGAAGTTAACAGTAAAAGGCCGCTCTGCTCGGAGACAAGACAAACTCCAGACGTCAATGGGACGTATGGTGGCCAGTGCGGGGATGGGAGGGGGAGTGGGGGTCCAGATGTGAATTTCAAGATTGCCATTTGGGGTGTTTCTTGGGGCTAGAAACCATGAAGACACGCTTCCCCCCTGCGGTTTTATGACCGTGTTTAGCAATGAGTGATGCTGCCTGGACGGCTGTCCTGCTGGAATGATCTGCAGAGGTCCAGGCTTTGCAGCAGCCTCCCTCCTCCCCGGAGTGGGGCTTGCGGCAGGTACAGACTCCCTCTTGGCCCCCAAAGTTTTGTTTCCACAAAAGGGATTCTCAGCAAAACAGTATCTTGCGCTGTAGGTAAGCATGGGCCTCTTTCTCTTTAAATAGCTTCTTTGTAACCACAAACATGTATGTTTTTCATAAAGCTCTGAAAATTGTAGTAGGCCCTGGGGAGGTACCAAGTGGAAATGCGGGTGCTGGGAGATTAGAACTCCACTGCTCCAGAGGTACAATGTGCTGTTTGTAACAATTATAATAATACACCTGTACCAGCATTGTCAATGTGCACCAGCCACACGGGGGCTCATTAGTATTGTATTAGGGCTGCATGGGGAAACAGATAATGGCCCATAATGAAAAATGCCAAATTTTCTATATAATAAAAATGAACTTGATTAATGAAAATCACTTTCAGGGAAAGAGTTACAGCGTTGTTAGAAATAAAAAATGATGTATTAATCCGACATTCTTACAGATGGTCCCAACCTCCTGACAACTGCTATTCATTTGAGATGCTATTAGCATGCATAATTATGCTAATTAAGTTGTAATTAAGCACCAATTCTTCAGAGGGCTTTTTTTGTCTATCATTTAATACAACTCAGTTGCAAAGAGTACTTAAAGCTTTGTACAGGGTTTCATTCAAAAAGGGTTCCCAAATTTCTTAGCAAAGATTTAGCAGCTGAGCCATGGATAGGAGCTATAATCCTTGTTTTGGTTAAAGAAAAGTCAGTAAATACCAGCGGGGTCTGCCAGTTGTTGATAAAATAATGAACGCTTTCTGCTAAAATAAGCACAGTTCAAACCAGGGCAATTACAATGAGAACAAAATGTATAATTATCAGTAGTGATAGAACCATTGTCCCATTACACGGTCGGTTTTATTCTTTTTATTTGAAAAAAGGGGACTTACGGAGTACATTCAATAAGAAATAATTAGAGAAAATGGCATTCAATATTTTGTTAAAAGGAAAATAAATCAGAAAAGCTCAAGATATCTCTTGGGGGCCGGGTTGTAGAGTTGAGGAAGAATCAGTGATTTTGTTTTCAGCTCCAAAGACTATTGAGATAAACCTTTTAAGAACATCATAAAATGATAAAGGGCACATGAGATGGTTTCTTCACCTCTACTACCTACAGAGGCAAAATCTGATATTTTAGGGAAGAAATTAGTTAAACTGGCAATTTGGGGATAAATGTTTACACACACACACCCCAGTTTGACTGCCTTCTAGCACTTTTCTCCCCAAATATTTATTGCATAAGAGTATGTTGGACCCGGACTTAAATTTTGTTCTGTTCTGTTTTGTCACTCATTCAGCAGGGATGAGGCCAGAAACAGCCAGAGAGCTTAGAACAAAGGAGGTTTCGTAAAGGGCTGGAGGACAGTGCTCTGAGGAAGCGGGGCCAGCAGGGACATTTCTTGGGGTACTAGCACCCAACTCGCCCACCATTCCTCTAAACCAGAGAATTGTTTCCCAAGAATTGCCTCTTCATCTTTATTCCACCCTGAGCTGAAGGGGAAGAGTTAAGAAACAGGGCTGGAGAAGCCCTGAATCTCCCTAAACTTGACTTTAAGTGACCCATCTTTAAAACCTCCAGAGCCCAGACCACTGCAAACCATCTCCGGATTGTCCTGCCCACGTGACCAGCTGCAGTTAAAGGAGTGGCTCCAAGCAGGAGGATCTGAAATACTGTTAGGCCACAGCATAGCAGCCTTTCTCCCTCCCTCTTTTAACTATGGAATTTTTTGAAAATTATCTAAAACGAGCTTCTTGCTTTCTTCTCTGTCCCAGTCTTAATTTGGACTTGGTCTTCGGCATTTCCTTGTGTTTTATGCCTCTGTATACTTCCGGCAGGAAGCTCTACCCCAGGGAACACTCACTTTGCTTAATCTTCACTCTCTCTGCCTGCGGGTCAGAGCAGGAGGAGCTAACTCACAGGCGAACATCGTACTGGAAGTCAGGGGCATCAAGTTCACAATGGAACATTTACCAAATGGTTTGGTGACGTGTCTTCATCTGTAAAATGGATCCCCCATTAGCTGCTCAGAACTGCTCGCACGTGAAGATTCGCTAAAGTCATTAAGTGTCAAGGTAAGGCCTTTATGGAAGGGTGTCTAGTGTCCCTGGATGCTGAGTGTCCAGAAACATTCACGCCAGAGACACAAACACATGTCTGAGTCATTCGTTTGCTCAACACATATTGATTATGCCCCTACTGTATGCTGCGCAGAGTTCTAGGTGCCAGGGATACAGCTGTGAACCAGCTGTCACAGTCAGATGGCTGGCAGAATGCTACCAAGAAATTAAGACTGAGCAATGTGGCAGGGAGCGGGCGGAGTCAGGGCTTCCTTTAAAGAACACAGTCAAGAAAGTTGTCTCTGAGATATTGATATTTAAGTAAGACCTGGAATAAGACAGAGTCAGCCACACAACAATGCTCCATGCACGGTGTGTTGAGCAGAGTGGACAGCCGGGAGAAAGGCCCTCGAGCAGGCATGGGCTTGGCTGGTGGGGAAAATGGGAAGACAGGTGGGATGGTTGGAGATGCCAAAAAGTTGGAAATTGGAAGCCCATGGAGTTGGAGAGGGCGACCGTCTCCCCCAAGTCCTTGCAAATACGTGAGGAATTTGGATTTCTTTCTCAGTGTGATGAGAAGATGCTGAATCCAGCATCTGATCAGGTAGTGTGAGAGTCACATTGGCCTCTGGAAGGGATTGTGTTGTAGGTGAGCAACAGGTGGATAAAGTAGAAAAACTTAGATTACTACAGGCAGGGGACACTGGTGACTTGCACAAAGTGGCAGTCAGGATTAGAAGTGGATGGACAGAGGACACAGTTCACATACAGACCTAGTAGATCTGACCACACCCACAGAGCACCTTGGGCCTGGTCACGTGTTCACATACAGACCTAGTAGATCTGACCACACCCACAGAGCACAATGGGCCCGATCACATGTTCACCTACAGACCTAGTAGATCTGACCACACCCATAGAGCACCGGGGGCCTGGTCACATGTTCACCTACAGACCTAATAGATCTGACCACACCCACAGAGCACCGTGGGCCTGGTCACGTGTTCACATACAGACCTAGTAGATCTGACCACACCCACAGGGCACGGTGGGCCCAGTCACATGTTGCAAACTATCCCCAATATTTGCCTTCTATGTACCCATTTTTAGAATATAAATGTCTTAAATTAAACTGAAGATGAAAATTGAGCAATCACACAATCTCAGGCACATTACTAAAAGTGAAGGAAAATCTTAGATAATGAGACCATTGGATCTCTCAGAAATGGAGCTTCCTTGCAGGCATCCACAGTTCACTTAGCGACGCTCTTGTTTCCGATGGGAACTGTGGAGGCCCCGCACTCTTTGCCTTTCCTGGACTCAACTCTTTAAAAATATTCCTTTGCTGGTGATGATTGTTGAGGTCAGAAGGAAATGGCAGAGTGTGTGCTGGAATGGTGAGAGGGTCAATCTAGAGCGCACATACTAACCCGGCACAGTGGCTCATGCCTGTAATCCCAGCACTTGGGAGGCCAAGGCGGGTGGATTGCCTGACCTCACAGGTTCGAGACCAGCCTAAGACAGAGCGAAGCCTCATCTCTAAAAATAGCCGGGCGTTGTGCTGGGCACCTGTAGTCCCAGATACTGGGGAGGCTGAGGCAAGAGAATCTCTTAAGCCCAGGAGTTTGAAGTTGCTGTGAGCTATGATGCCAGGACACTCTACCAAGGGTGACAAAGTGAGACTCTTGTCTCAAAAAAGAAAAGAAAAAAAAAACACATACTAAATGAAACAATGGCTTTTTAAAAAATAAATGGCAAAAGTCACCACGAGCAAAGTAAAAAGCAAATGACAAACAGGGGGAAATATTTGCAAACCGTTTCACAACAAAGTTAGTATCCTGAAAATACATACACACATACACAATTTCGATAAAGAAAGAAAAGAAAATGCCCAACAATCCTATAGAAAAAGGGGACAAGAGATACCAGAGTTCACAGAAAAAGAAACATAATGGCTCTTAAATGTATGATAGGAAAATACCATTTCCTAATGAAAGAAAAATGAAAAGTAAAAGTACAGCTACATAGAATGTCACACTTACTATGTTGCGATAGAGCCTACCCCCAAATTTAAAAATGTATACGTATGTGTGTATGTATGTGTGTACATGTAATTCACATACGAGTCACATACATACGTATTAAATATACACATATAACACACACATGCATAAGGTTATGGCAAGGTAAAAAAAGAGGACTTTAGGACTTGGCAGAACGTTCAGACGGTATTCCTCCTCTGGCAAGACATTTTTAAACATCTAGAAATATTCTATATTCTATATGCCTTTTTACTTAGAAATCCCCAAGACGCACTGGGGGAAAAAAAGATATGAACAAAATAATCACTGGAGCACAATAGCAATAGTAAAAAAGTGGAAAACATGCAAATACCCACTGGAATGTGTTTAGATAAACTGAGGTACCCCACTCCAGGTGGAGTACTATGCAGCTATTAAGAGAGAATAAAAGTAAATCTGTACACTGCTATGCAGTGATTATTAGAAAATAAAAATTGTTAATGTAAAAAATGCAAGGAGCAGAAAGCACGTATGGTATCTTACCTTTCATTTAAGAAACCTAAGAGCATGTGTGTTTATTTGCTTACAGTTTCAAAAACACAGATACATATAAAAGCAAGGAGGAAGCCAGACTGCTCGGAATTTACTCCGTTTTGCAGACATACCTTTGGAACCATGAAAATTGCATTAACAATTTAAATCCAAATAAGAAAAAGTACTTTAAGGGAGGTGGGTGGGGGGTGATGGTGTGTGACACACCTTTTGGGGGCGGGACACAATTATAAGAGGGACTTTACCTAACAAACACAATCAGTGTAACCTAGTTCTTCATACCCTCAATGAATCCCCAACAATAAAAAGAAAAAAAAAGAAAAACAAAGGTACTTTAAAATTATAAACACAGTAAAACCAATGAATTTAACTGTAAAATCTGAAACCATTGAAGAGAAATCACTTCAACTAACTTTACAAAACAATTTGACAATGACTTTCAAATGGATACAGCCTAAGGCCAAAAGAATGGTAAATAAATATTTGTTTTGAGCATTTTTATGGTCATTATCAACTTCTAATGTATTTTTTGTCTTAAAAATTTTTCTTTCCTAGAGTTGTGAAAAGACCAGTGCAAAATGACAACCCAGAGCAAAGAGCACTTCCGGTGCCCAGACCCTGGCCTCAAAATACCTTTCTCAGTAATAGAAAGAGAGATGGAGAGATGGATGCTTCCAGATCCAGCACAGGAATGTGCAAGAAGAACCGGGGACAAGGAGAGTGATAGTCACCAGCACTTTTGGGTGACATGAGTAGGACTCGGGAGAACACTCCATGGTATACACAGATCACATTTTATTAATAAACCCATATATTGATGGGCACGGGTAATATTCTGAAATTAAAAATTAATTAATTAATTAATATGACAAGGACTCAGGGGCCAGCCTGAAGGAACTGAAGTATATTCTCCATCACTGATTAAAACACACCAATCACATTTTCTAAGATATTTTTATAATGATGTTTATAATTGTATATGATGTTTTTAATGATGTTTATCATTTTCTAATGATGGTTATAATGATATTTTTAAAACATATTGGTGACCTCTGAAGAATGCTAGGGAAATAACTCGTTATTTGGAAAAACCACAGAATAAAGAGTAATTGTTGATTAAAAATGGTTAAATTTTGGGCAGCGCCTGTGGCTCAAAGGAGTAGGGTGCCGGCCCCAAATGCGGGAGGTGTTGGGTTAAAACCCAGCCCCGGCCAAAAACTGCAAAAAATAAATAAATAAATAATGGTTAAATTTTAAAATGTGCTGGTATAAATGATATTCATCTGGGAAAAGTAATAAAGTTAGATCCTTACTCTGTACCACAGAGCAATGGAGTCTAATTAAACAAATGTATAAAACATAAAAATGAAAATCATACTTTAACAAGAAATAAAAAAAAATACAACTGAATAATATGGATTAGGTCTCAAATAAGATGGCAAAAAGCACCAATCACAAAGCAATTGCAAATTTTGACTACGACCTAATTTTTAGTTTTTGCATAATGAAAGACACCATGAAATTCTGAAAGATAAGCCACAGAGTCAGAGAAGACATTTATCAGACCAGGGGTTGGTATTGAATATAAAACAAATCTTCAATACTCAATAAGGAAAGGGCAAATAATACAATAGAGAAATTAGCAAAAACTATACATATTCGATTCATAGTAAAAGAAATCTGAATAATTAAGAAACATAGAAAGTTCCTTGACCTTTCCACATAATATTTGTCCAGGAGATGTCATTGAAGCAACTATAAAATACCATTTCGCACCCAAAAGATTGGCACTTTTTTAAAAACGACAATAGCAAATGCTGAAGTGACCACGTGCGCATCAATGATTGCCTTGGCAATCTGTCAAGAGTTAGCCGTATTAAAGATGCACAAGCCCTGCCAGGTGCTAACTCTACTTCTCCCAGGCACGTTTTCTTGTGAAATGCTCACACACATAGAAGAAATAAATATGTTAATGGTTTTGTAAGAGTGAAATCAATAGATGCATAAATAAATAAGAGAAAACACCTAAGTGTTCATCAGGAGAGAAATAGATAAATTATGTTATATTCCAAAAATGAAAAATTCAACACCTAAAATGAAAGAACTTGATTTACACATATGATGATTTTTAAAAGCAAGTTGCACAAGGCTAAGTACTGCATAATACACCACTAATGCATTTTAATAGCATGATATCATCTATTGACACACGCTTATGCAATAAATGTATCGGATTACAGAAGCAAAGGATACTCACCAAGATATTAGTTTCCTCTGGGGAGGAGAAAAGGGAAATGGGGCTAATGGGGGAACAGGGAAGCTTCTCTACCACATCATTCTGCACAATAATAATTATTACAATGAAAATTCAGAGAAAAAGTGTCAAAATCTTAAACGTTGTTATTTCTAATTAATGGTCAGGAGTAATTTTTATATTACTTTTATGATGAACTCATTTATATTCATGCTAAGTACATAATAAATTTAGTTACTGGACTCTCAATAGCAATTTTGAGAAACTCAACCAAGCCAGATTAGACAAAAAGGGATCCAGGGGAAGGTTGAAAGGCAGAGATCTGGGACAAATCTTAGAAATGACCTTGAACTAAGAAACAAACACCACCAGGATTCTCTCACCAATTCTGATGTCTGGATTTTTTCACATAATATAACACTACCATAATTCAACAACTTCTATTCTTATTGCAGCTGCTACTAGCAGCAATAGGTATTTATATAGTGCTTACTGCACGCATACCAATAATTAAGCACTTTACTAAGTGAATCTTCAAAATAATACCATTTTACGGGCAAAGAAACTGAGGCACAGAGATGCGAAATGACTCACCCACTCACCAGTTGATAAAGAACAAAATTATGGATGAAACCTAGGCAAGAATGTTTACTCCTGAACACTAGAAATTGACTTTTACCACCTTGTAGAACACTGAGTATTGAATATTTCTTTAAAACATTTTTTTAATCACTTACTTTCTGCTACTAGAGAAAGACAGAAGCTCTTTCTGGCCTCAAGTTTAAACATCTAAGGAAGAGGCTATGAAGACCCCTTTTGGAATCAAGAGCTCCTCTTGCATCAACCATCTGTTGCCTGGGGGTGGGGGTGGGAGGCTGAGGGAGGTGTACAAGGGTCATAGAACTAAATAAAAGTTTCTAAGAACCATAAAGTTAGAGTAAAGGAAAAACATTACCAGAAAAAAAAAAATTAAAAGATTTGGTTTCCTATGCTGGTGGGGAAAAGTAAGGATGAAAAGAATAGAGGCCCAATCCATTTTAACATGGCATTCAATATGGCGTCTGCTATTTCTTATCCTTTCTAAGTTTTATCTAAAATGTGTAAAAATGAGCAAGTCTTGTTTTATAATTTTAAAATTTCAGTGTTCTTTCTGAATTCTTCTGCCACATTCTCTCTTCTCCCTGCTGGAAGCAAAGCCTGATGGGTTGTGTTGGTTTATGAGTGGAGTCAATGTGCTCTACACACTCCCTGAATTCCTCCTGAAAAGCTGAAAATATTTGTTATAAACATCCCATCACAAAGAAAACAGGAAAGTTACTTAAAGGTCTTGCTTATGGGGTGTTTCAAATGATTCATTACATGCTTTAATTTTATTATTTTGGAACCAGAGCTAGAGAAGAGAAAGAAAAAAAATGTGTTATAGCCACACAGACCTGGGTTCAAATCTTGGAATAACAATAATTTTGAGCCATTTTTCTTACTCTTCCTCATCTCAGATTCATCATTTTTTTTTAAATGCAGTAAATAATAACAGTTCCATCAGAGTCAGAGAAGATTCTGGAAAGGAGAACATCAAAATGGCTACAGTTTGATCCAGATGGCAGGGTAATTATAGATCTATAGAAAAATTTATTAATTGTCCAGAAGAACATTGGTGATCTTCCCAAAATTGACTGTGTAAGTAGAAATGCATTTGTAGGCCATTTTTCCTCTTATTTTGACCTGTTCTGGGGATATTGCCCCTGGAGAAAGAACCTTACCTTGGGTCTTCACCCATCACTCTTGCCAGAGAACTCATACATAGAATCTCCATCATCAACCATCTCCCTACATTGGCCATCTCCTTAAGTTGACCTAATTTTATCAGTACAGTAGGCCTAGTTCCTGACATAGACCATTGGGTAGTCAACTCACAGGGGTTCTACTCTATTTTTCATTCATGTTTCTGCTGAAAATATTTTCCAGCTTGCCCAAGACTAAGGGCCCAAGGAAGATCCTCCTTTTATCTTTCTCAGATGACCCATCTCAAAGTGAATTAACAATAAACTTACCTATCTTGGTTACAAATTTCTTTCTACTACATCAGAGAGACAGACTTAGATAGACCAGCACAAGGACACCTCTTAGAGCAACGTTCAGGAAGAGGATGTTATTTCTGGAATCCTGTATGAAATGTTCATACATGTGGTGACCAAGGATGAAAGAGAGAAGAGCATCCCTTGCAGGGAAGCAGATCCCAACCCGGAAGGATCTGGATCCTTTACCAGGCAGAAAGGCTAGATGAGAACATGTTCGACCCAACTGCACCTGACATTCACCT
The DNA here is from genome assembly GCA_963574655.1 of Perodicticus potto. Lineage (NCBI taxonomy): Eukaryota > Metazoa > Chordata > Mammalia > Primates > Lorisidae > Perodicticus > Perodicticus potto. The sequence continues at coordinate 12,860 of CAUYRH010071079.1, read as the reverse complement.
TCCAGGCATAGGCAGTAACAGTCCATTTCAAAGACTTAAGAGACATTCACGATGGGACTTAATCCTCAAACTGAGTTTTGGAGCAATCATGCTGGTGTGATGGGAGGGCCAGTGAGAGTGAAGGAAGATGAGATTTAGAAGGCTCTATAGCCATGGTGGTGGTGGGACTCTAGGAGTTCTGTTGAGGATAAAGGGAAGTGAACCAACTTGAGAAAAGTCTAAGAAGCTTAATCTGTGGGGCTCAGAGATGATTTCAGGGTATGGAACGAGGAAAAGGAATGTGACAAGAATGAGTAACTTAGGCAAGTGGCAGTGCCTTTGTAAAAAGGGCATCTAGACCTGGTGGCCAATGCCAGGGAGCACAGGAACCCAGGGGGTGGTCCTAAACAGCTAAAGCAGGTATCCCTGCCCCTGTGACAATGAAATCCCCACAGTAGATCAATATTGGTCCTTATCTATGGAATAATCTCTTAGGAATTTGGTCCACATAAGACATCCCTACAAACTCCAAATTCATAGAATTGAGGCTGGGGAACAAAGCAGCTGGAGTTATAAAAAACCTCCTTCTTCAGCCACCCCCTTTCTGAATTTTGACACAGCTTCCACCGCATGTCTTTCTCCATCTCTCTGTTTTAATTTCAACAAGGAGCTTTCAAAGAGTTTAAGTTTCATAAATGACCACAAGACAGGTGAAAATAAGATGCTGAGGGAATTCAAAGAAGGCCCAAATTGCCTCTGTCTTGGAAGGACAGGGGACGTGATCTGGGGGCAGGCAGAGGGGGTTCCAGAGACACACAGGATTTAGAGTTTCAGAGAAGATTGGCATCTGCTTAATTTCAGAATATGATAGACGATATCAGAGGACGGAGACGCTGAAATAAAAAACGAGCAAGTCCAAGTACATTGTACTTGGTAAACAGTAAGAACTCATTAACTCAGTCTCTGATCTGAGTCTGAATCTCAGCATCTCCTTCATCAGAATATTACATTCCTCCTTGATCACGCCCACACCTGAACTTTCGGCCCATAGTCTCCTAGTTAACAAGGTTATATTTTCTCAGTGTTAACTGAGATTTATCTTACATCGCCATTCATTCTTCTTCCAAATCCAGTAGCTCTTGTTTGGAGAAGAAGGAATTAAAAGATCACTATGCCTTTGCAGGAAAGTCTATGGTTGCTCAAATTAGGTCCAGAATAGAGGGTCATAAGAGGAGGAAGAAGCAGCAAGAAAAGGAACAAAAGCTATCACATGTATGGGTTGCTCAGCTGCCTCCTAAAGAAAATCTCCCCGGGGATGTGTCAGGTACATAATAAAAAAAAAATTATCACTGAATGAGTGAATAGGGAACGAATTAATATCCCATCATTATAATATTCGTAAAGGACTTACCTTGTCACCATCGAGGCACACAACAATTTACATCCATCACTTCCTCTTTTATTTCCCTCTTTTTGTTCATGAGTGTTTAGGTAACTTTCCTAACATCACACAACTAGTAAGAGACAAAACCAGAACACCAACCCATAGCTGCATTTATTTTGGTTTTACATTAATGCTGTTGCTATACCCAATTGTAACCCAGATATTCATTCCATGGACATTTGTTGAGCACCTATTATGTGCCAGTCATGTGCTAGTTATCATTGGAGACAGAAGGGTGAACCCCACAGGTCTATCCCCATTCATTCTATCCCCAGAAACAGGCTATGAAGTGCTAAACACATCTGCAATGGAAGAGAGAAAAGAAATAGACAGGTCTACCACAAATTACCTAAGACGTTGATAGCTGTCGTAAGAATGAAACACAAGAAAAATGACAGGGAATGAGGGGGTAGAGGATTGCTTTTGATAGGGTAGTCGGAAAAGGCACCTCCAAAGAGGTAACTTTGAAGCAGAGACCTAAAAGTTAAGAAGTATGTCATGACTACAAGCACTGGGATAAAGGGATTTATTAAATCCCTAAGAAGGGTAACAAAATAGTAAGCACTTCCATGGTAATTTTTAATTTCCCAAGCATTTCTGCATGCATTACTTCATTCCACCTCATTGGGACAAGGTTTTGGGAATTATTCCACTTTGGGCCCTTTCCACAGATTGTCTCCAATTACTTGTTCACATTCCCCCATTGCTATTTTGTTAGTAGATTGGTTAATAATTGCAGGTCATCGGTAAGGCTGGCTTAAAGGTCAACCCCGAGAGAAAGAAAACCTTCCAATTAGTTAAGAATCAGTGAAGAGTGATGCCTGGAGCTGGGGTGAGGATTACGAAAAAAAAAGGGGGGGGGAAATCTTCCCCAGTCATTGTCCAGAAAGCAGCCAGTCGCTCTCTAAGGAAGGCCAAACTTGGCCTGTCTAATGAGCCTTGAAAGTTTGAGCAAACAAATTCAGAGTCCATATTAGAAGAAAACAGAGGGCAACAAAGAGGGGATCATTAAACATATTGGTTGGACGTGACCCTCTCTCCATGGTGTGGGAGCTCAGCAAGACTGGTGAGCCATCATGGGGAAGATGTCCTCAGGACAGACAGGGACATGCCACCTCCCAAAGAACTGCCCAAAGCTCCCTTCCCATTCTTTTTCCCTGGCGCTTTTCTCTCTCTCTCATCCTTCATTCCACATTGGACAGCCAGTGCAGTTTCTCTGAGACGACCCAGAGGTCACCAGTGTGGACTGCCACTACAAACAGGGCAGTGATTTCTAATCCATCCTGACACCCTTTTCTCTGAGCCCCCGGCAGGCTCAAAATCCCTCTGAACGCACATCTCTACCCGCAGCTACCATTATTACACAGGAAGAATCAGAGCACAATGAGAAATCTACGTGGCATTCTGTGTTCTAAGCTATTTTAACACCACCATCTGTAATGTCCAATTACCACATAGCTCTCTGTCTTGGCTGCGGCATTTGAGATTACCTGTCATGGTAATAACAACCACTTACAGAGCACCTATAAGTGTGTATGTGCATTCTGAGTGTGTATGTGAATTCTCTATAGACTCTGCCAACACATCCCCACTGCAAGCCCCCCAAGGAGATGATACAGGGTGTCCATAAAGTTCGGGTGCAATCACTATTTTAAATTGCATACTACTTCAACTTGTACAAGAACTTTATGGCCACCCTATAGTAGCCCCATTTTGTCAACCAGGGAACAGTAGGCTGAAGGAGGTCAAGTAACTCTCAAAGAAGTGGCGCTGGTAAATGATGGAGCCAGAACACAAACCTGGACATTGACCAATTCCATATACTTTAGAACATGCTACAAAACAGTTAACTCTTTAAGAGACCAACATGGGGCACTCAAGAATAAAAATGTCACCAAGTTCTCCTGAACATGAACCAAAGACTCACCAATAACTAGCCTTCTGCTGAAAGTGTTCTCATTTCTAAACTCAGAATCACAGCCACAAGATTCACAACTGTGACTATTTATTTTTGCTTTTTTATTTATTAAGTCATATATACATAGATCATATATATATTCATTTATGGAGTACAATGTGCTTATTTTATATACAATTTGGAATGCTTAGATCAAATTAGTTAATATAGGGTTTCACCTCATTTACTTAATGATTGTGTTAAGACATTTATATTCTATACTTAGATTTGACATGGACCCTTGCAATATGCTCCATAGGTGAGGTCCCACCAATTACCCTCCCTCTATCCAACCTCCCCCTTCCCTCCCCCTCCTCTTTCCTCCTATAGCCTGGGCTATACTTGTGATTTATCTTTCATATGAAAGTATGAGTAATTATAAATTGGTTTCATAAAAGTACTGAGTACATTGGATACTTTTTCTTCCATTCTGGAGATACTTTACTAATAAGAATATGCTCCAGCTCCATCCGTGTACACAGAAACTGTGACTATTTAGACAAATATCCTCCCTTGTAGGACACATCCTGAGAAGTAAAGCCACTTTCAAAATTCTCCAAGCCAAAAAGCTAAACCTTCCATAATTTCTTTATAGGTGGGATCATCTCTGGTAGCTGCTTCGTGGCCCCTCACTGGGCGGGGGGGTTGATCTGCTCTGCATTTTAGTGTTGCCAGAAGTTTTTCATTGGTCCCTCCTCGTGCATGATTTCCCCTTGCTGACTTCCTTCCCTTGCTTCCTCCTCTCACTTCCTCCTTGTCCTTATCTCTGTACCTGAGTATTGAAGTGGTCTTCTTGTCTCCAGGAGTCCCTCCTGCCCCACTGTGCCATCGCAATGCTGTTTCTGGGCAGGACAGTCCAGTCAGAAGTGGCTGGACTCTCCCTGCCCGGATCCCACTGAGAGCAGCTGATGAGAAGCTGTCTCTACTCTGCCATCGTGGAGTCACCATCAATAAGCTGAAATTTGATTCAAACTCTGCTAAGGTCAAGTCAGGTCTTAATATATGATTAAAAAACAGCTGGGCATAGCCTTCATCCCCTTATGCAAACAACAGATGGCTCCTGGCTTCTCGGTATATAGGGAGCCCTGCGCTGGGCAGTGGTGCTGCAATGATGAACAGTATCTCACACATTCCCAGAGTTTACAAACAGGGGACATAGACAGTAAATAAACATGTAGAAGGTCACTTGTTTATAGTTGTGAGCTCTCAAGGCCCTGACAGAATAAGACAATGGACAATTTACTGGTGAATGTGGGTGGGATGAGGTCAGAAGTCTTTAGGTGGGCAGGTCTGGCCCAGCATCTTCAGGGGACTCCTGGGCTCTCAACTTTAGGTGAGTTAATGAGGGCCGACCTTACTGTGGGAGGTTGTTGAAAAAGAAAAGATGAATCATAAAGAGGATACTGATATTCTTGGTTTCCAACTTAGCCAAGAACTTGCCCTGGAACCTGGGACCCTGGAAAGTAGTTGATTGTTGAGCCATCCATTCCTCGGACCCCTTTCAGTTGAGTCTTGGGCAAAGGAAAGAACGTTCTCCAAGAATAATTACTGCCTTGCAGTTTGGGGAGCACCTCCATACCCTTGACCTTCATTCGTAAACACAGCCACTGCCAGATTTTCCTAGAACACCAGACATATATCTGCCAGATGGCAACAAGTAAACTGAAAATAGGTCGAGACTAAGAGAACTTAAAAATTATCCAAACAACATTTTTAGTGGAGTCCATGGATCACTCAAGTCCTAAGAAATACTTTCCAGAATTTTCCCCTAGGAAAAAAAAATAATAATTTCTTTCATGCTTTATCCTAAGATAAAATCTTACAATCGGATCCCTTCTCGGACTGCCCTTCTATAGGTTTAGGCCTCACAACTAGATTTCGGTATTCTGCATTTTATGGCTAGAAAGCCTCTGTTTGAAGACAGAGGTGGTCATGGGACCAAATCAATCTTGCTGATAAATCAGTGAAGAGTCTTGCTGAGGAAGAGGAGAGCTCTGGAGTCTGTTGATCTGGAGGCTTTTCTGCCATGTACTGCTCGTAAGAAAAGAAAGTTGCAGAGTGATATTCACAGAAAGAATACTTTTTCAAAAGAATGGTAAAACTCTACATACAGGCTTACATAAATGTCTGCATTTAACGGAGGAGGCAAAAGGGGTGGAAAGGCACACAACTGGAAATGTGTATCAGCTTAACTTGGGTAGTGGTGGTGAAAATTGGGTAAGAATAGGGGAGGGTATTAACTCTGCAAATCTTTGCTTTGCTTTCTTGGCTGTAGTAAGTAAGTATAAGTCACTTTGGAAATCTTTAAATGATCGTTAGTAGGATGTGTGCAAAAATGTCTGCTAAAAGAAACTCCAATGTAGAATGCCACCAGAAGTTCTATTTTTAGGTCTAAAATTCAGCTCAGATTCTACCCCCACTAAAAGTTCTTCATTGGCTCACCAGCCCCTTGAGGACAAATTCCATGTTCCTTACCCTGGCGTGCGAGCCCCAGCAGTGTCTGGTTCAGCCCTAGTGTCACCTGCTCCTGCTCCAGAGGCATGCCATGGGTGCCATGATCTCACTGGTCTCCCAGCCTTGCACAAGCCCTGGCCTATCCCTGCAAAATGCCCTTCCTTCCCTCCTTTTCCTGCCTTATTATTGTTTATCCTTCAAGGATCATCTCAGGGATTTCTTCCTCTGGGGAGACTTCCTGGCAGCCCTACTTCATGACTGAATCAGGTGTTACCCAGTGGATTCTAATAGCATGCCCTGCCCTAGACTGGTCTGTTTGAATCATAAGGTTCTGTTTCCTTGATACATCTTCTACTAGACTACATGTCATTAAGAGTAGGGACCATGTCTTGGACCATCACAGATGCTCAACAAATACATATTAAATGGTTGGCTGGTTAATATGGATGGATAGATGGATGATGGATGGATGGATGGATGACAGGCATAGAGGTGAGATAACATTCCCAAGATCATATAGTAGTGGCGGTATGTGAGACCAAAAAGCTAGAGGAAGAAAAGGGAGTAATTTTTATTGCAAGTCTGTTTACTCCTTTTGGTGAGTCCAGATCCCCCTCTGGACAGACCACAAATCTGGAAATCCTTTCAGATCAGGCTGGAAATCAGGACTGTCATATTTAAAACTAACTCAGTACCAACCGTGTCTCAGCCTCTGCTGCAACCAGGGCACTCAGACGGACAGGTGACTTGCCGATTGGAAGCGGTACACGTGTTTTCCTTCTCCAGCTCAGTCAGGACCCAGATGAGATCTCCAGGTCCTTCAGAATTCCACACCCTTGCAAAGTGTGCACAGACACACAGAGATACACGCACACTCACGGGAAGTAGGTCAGTACAATGCAAGAAAAAAATGACAAAACCTGGGGTGCCAGAGAAGCTGCTACAGCTCATTTCACACCAAATCACTTGTAATCGATCAGACCTGGCATTTTCTCTCTGCCCTTCCAGGGTGTCCTAATAAAACTCTCCAAAATTTTATTGCTACCAAGGAAGACCAAGCAGGTAAAAACGCCTAATTCCAGGCTATTACAAACTAGACCTGAAAGTGAATAGAAAGGGCTGGTTCTGAAAATAAAGGGTGCTGGGGCAGTCAGAGTACACTATGGTCTCTAAGGCAAGCCAGACGATGTGTTTACCTTAGAAATGGGCAGGGGTGAGGGCTGTCTCTGAAGTCACTGGTTTTGCAGCAACTTGTATATATTTTCCAAAATGTTAGCAGGACACAAAGTAGTGTGTTTGATGAAAGCAATGATTTCTCATTCATAGCTGTATTTCTATTTTCTGGTAAGGCACCAAATACCCAATTGACCACTGATTGGATGAACCATGCCAGTAACCACCGACACAGTGAGTACACACAACATGGCCCCCCCAGGACCATCCCCTTGAGTCGGGAATAAGAACTTGGACGGCAAACTCCCTGACGGCCACAGCAAGGCCTCCTCTCTGCACTGTTCTCTGACCTTCATCCTCAGGCCATCTCCTCTCTCAGCCTCCACTCATTTGATCGACCTCCTAACATCCTGATGGAAGAAAGAAGCATAAATAGACCCTATGATTCTAGGGAGAGCACCAAATGAGCTCTCCACATCCTTCAGAACCTCTCTCTCTCTCTCTCTCTCTCTCTCTCTCTCTCTCCACGTGTGCTCTTGCTTTTTCTTCTTTTGTATGTTCTTCCCAAACAAATTTTCTCAATTGTAGATGGAGAAAGCAAACTGAGCTAGGATTAACCATGTGCCGTTGTTTAACAAAACAAACACAGAAAATGCCTCTTAGGGCCATTTTGTTCTCTTTTGTCCAAACCGCCTATTCCATTTTTGTTTTAACTTCAACTTGGAGCTGGATTGTAAACTCTTTGAATGAAAAAACCCTGTCTTCACACCTTGAGGTTTCCACCAACAGGTATATCAAGACAAATGGTGTGTTTGCTTAAGTAGGGTGCTGCTTACACAACTGTGTGCAAAGGGCCATTAACTGTCTCTTAATTTGCTTTCTTGAAGCTTTATTTTTTTAAGATGAATGTACAGATATTCCAAGAGTTTTCATATGTTTACTTTTCAGATAGATTTTCAAACTTTTTTTTCACTGTAGAATCCTCATCCACAAATTCTCCAACCACGAGAATTCATTATCCATAATAAAATGGACTAGAGTATGGGAAATATTTTAGGTGGATGGTGCTCAAACTTGAACTTGTATCAAAATCCCCTGGACAGTTTTTTCAAACATATATAGCCAGGCCTCTCCCAAGACGTTCTGATTCCAGCGTCTCAGGTGTGTGCCAAGAATTTGTGTTTCTAATAAGTTCCCTGGCATTACTGATGCTACTAGTTTAGGGATCACACTTTGGGGACCACTGCTCTATACCACTGAAAATTACAAGAGATACACAGGGTCTATATTCTAATGGTGCTCTGTCAAGATTCTGCCTTTCAGTTCTTTGGTGCAAATCTGGAATCTAAGTCAACCAGGTATAAGAGCCAGTATTCTTACTGAGCACATACTGTGAGTCAGGAACGACTCACACCTGTCTCCATCAGTCCTCCATGACCCTAGACATGTAGCCTGTTACTGTCCTGACTCTATAAATGAGGACACAAAGGCACTGGGACACAAGCTTCTGCCCAAAGTCACACAGATAGGGCTCCAAACCCCACTCTCAAGAGTGTTCCCCATGCTGCCTGTGCCCCAATGTTACAGAATGACACACAACATATTACCATGCCTGGGGGAGCATTAGTGAGCTGTGAAGCATCATGTCCAGGTCAGAAATCCCTGTAACACCCATCCTTACTGCCTTTCCTACCCCCAGAGATCTGGAAGGTGTCATTCGAAGACATGGTCATCTTGGGTCAAGTTCCCCTAAGAGCTGGCCCTGAGACACAGACCGGGAGGCACCACGTATGGGAGGTAATCCTGAGAAGCACAGGTGAGGAAGTAAGAAAATAAGATGGGGAAGGGAGAGAAGCTAAGAACTTGGGGTCCACTGTGGTCTACTGAGGCTCGTTGCCCCAGAGACCCCCTTTGAAACCAGCTAAAATAGACCTCAGAATTGTACATCTGAGAGCCTTAACCCTCAGCATTCGTCTACTGACTCCCACCCACTACTGGTTAAGGGTTGACTGCGTCACCTCTGGACGGTGCCCACATATAACTGAGCTGCCTCTGTCATCTTCAGGAAGGCACAGCAGCAAGAAAATCTCTGGCTTCCCCTGGATGCAGAGCGATTCAGCACAAGGGAATCTCTCCTTCCAGACTGGGTGCCACCATCTGACAGTGTCCATGTCTCTCTCGATGAAGAAGGTTCTGGTATTGGGATGTAGAAAACAGGCATACCAGGGGGACTCCAAACTCCAATCAGTGGGTTTTCTAAAAGCTTGTATTTGTGTATTTGATGTGTAACCTAATTAGACCAGAGCATCTTTAATTAAGTGTGTCAGCCCCAGTGGAAGCTGCAGAGTTCAATGCTAATAAAGCTGATAAAGGTTTTTGTTTCCCAGACTTCTTTTATTTAATGCCTCAACCATGTTAAGCCAATCTGTAACATATGGGCAGTTCTCCCACTACGGATTTATCATTTGGGTGTTTCTTTCTGAGAATTAATGCAATCAAACTCCTGCCAGTGTTAATTATTTTTTCTCCAAGAAGCAAATCCCAGAATTTAGCAGTAACCAGCTGTAATTTACTGCTGGTGGTGTGGCGGAATTCCGGACTCACGCTGTCCACCACCACCCTGGGCAGATGGGGAGAGGCATCTGTGCCCTGGGTCTGACCTCGACTTTCAGCGGTTCCAGACACGGCAGAATTCTTGGCATTTGCCAGCCTCACTGCCCCTCCAAGAGCATAAATCTTGTACTTTGCAATAAAATTCCCTTTTAGAAGTTTTTCTGGTCACTAGAAGGCTGTGTTCCTGGGAGACTTCATTAGTTGGGAAGAGCATGCAGGTCTTGCTAATGGAGCGAAACTCCTCAAGATGGGGTGTTGACCTCTGGGCCTCCCCGGTGCTCCTCCCAATGGCTGGAACACTTTTTGCCACATTGACCCATAACCAACAATCAATCTTTCTCTAGGTCTTGGCTTGAATGTCACTTCTCTCTGTCTGCTCCATTTCACAACATTCTCCATCACATCGAAATTATTTCTCAGTTCCCTATTTTATTCAAAGCCCTTACAAGGCATATGATCACAGTCACCTACTTTGTTTATTCATCTGTTTACTTGTTCATCCTCTGCCTCACTCCCCACCTCCCGAAAAGCTCCCTAATGTGGGGTCATGTATCTCAGTTAATGCTTTAGCCCCACTCCCAGCACACTGTGGAAGAGAGAACAGGTACATACTCAATGATCTTGTCATGAACAGATAAAGAAATCTCAAAGGAGTGACTGTGTGTCACATATAACCAAGCCCTGACCTGCATCAGAAATATTACAGGTTCCAAATAATTACAAGAACTATTTTGTCCTTTGATTGGAAGAGTCTCCCAGAAGCCAATAATAGTTCAGAATAAAGATTAACAACAAGACAGAATATGGACCCATACTTGGCTAAATACAGAAGTAGATCAGGATTTTGAATGAGCAAACTGGGATCCAAATTCTGGCTGTGTGACCTCAAGCAAGTCATTTAACCTCTCTGAATTTTTGTAACCTCACCCATAAAATATGAAAGCAACCATCACCTAAGAGTTGTGAAAGTGTGATTGTTCAACAAACACTCTTTGAATCTCAGTTGGAGGAAAACCAATCTCAGGGAAAGAATGGGTCTTGTTCTTGAAGATATCTCTGCATAACAGTAAATAAACATCCAACAGAATTAGGAAATTTATGGCACAGGCCCACTTGATTATATGGAATCTGGACAGTCCAAGGACCAATTCTCAACACTGCATCCCTTTTTAAAGTTACTTCACTGTAGCTTCATTGTGGCACTGTAAAAAGAATCCTATTTGATGCCCACTTTTTTTAAAAAGAGAAAGAAAGAAAACTTCATTTATCTTCATATCTCTTTTTTACTCTTTCCAGTACTGTTCAATTTCCTAGAATGGCCTAGATGTTCATGGACATGGTAGAGGTGGTAGGCATACCATATAAGGACTCTTGAGGAGGACAGATGGGTCCTCACAAGCTGAAACCCAAGACTCTGCACACTGTTTCCTGTCAATTTCAGAATGAGAAATGCCAAGGTTACCAGGCAGCAGAGAACCCAGAGTAGGAAGGAAATGGTCATTCATTATCTGCTTAAAACTTCCATTGAACTAGGCACCTCGTGAATGTTGTCCATTATAAAATAACTGGGAGGGGAGAATAAAGAGGTGGAAAGTCACTATTGTGCAAACAGTGATGTTCCAAGGCTGGGGCATTTTCCATTTATTCATCCACTCATCCCTCCAAACAACATTTACTTGGTTCTCATTCTGTGCAAGGCACAGCATGGATTTCTCCCCTGTTCTCTGAGCACTAAAAGAGAAGGGATATAAAGCTGGTGAAGGGAGGTTCTAGAAAATAGTTCTCTTGGAGAAGTCAAGATCTCAAGTCTGCTACCTGTGAGCTGAAAGGCCCAGAAAGAAGGGAGGAGGTGAGAGAACTGAGTATCCCCTTCTGCTCCCAGCAGGAATCATGTTCCTGAGTGCCCTCAGTCACTAAGTCCCAAAGACAGGCTGGATGACTTTCTGAGTTCCTATAGCAACGTTAGCTCTTTAATTAACTAGCTCTCTTTCTTAAAAACCCCTTTCTTCTCCCCAGGATCTCCCAAAATAGTCCTCAAGTACCGGCAGGTTGCCATGAATAGCTACTCTCACCAAGCCTTTCCTGGACTGCATCTATGACTTCAGGGTGACTTCCACCCCAAGATGATGCAGTTTCCAGTGGATAACATGACCTGCCTTGATGGGATGCATCAATTTCAGTCCAAAGAGGACATTTAGGTTTGCAAAGAAATGAGTCCCTTCCAAAAGCCTTATCACTTGCCCTTTCCTGTCTGTCTGGTATTTCCCCACAGCACTTTGTTCCTTGTTCTAAGAATCTCCCACTACTTGTGCTCATCTGTCTGGCTTCTGCATTAAAATCCAAGTGCTTTTGAGAGCAGGAGCCATGTGGTCACCTTCGAAGTACTCCCCTCGGCCACCCGGTGACCGCAGTGATATTCAGCAACAAGGTATATAGCACTTTTTCTAGAATGAGTTCATGAACATCATTGCCAGACCTTATACAAGGACAGCTCTGACAGCCATTCCAGAGAGTTCCAACATTGCTTTGAATGTTAGTGGACTAGGTGCTGGTGTTGGTGTGTAGCGTCCCAAGTGGGGTACCTCAAAGATGACTATGGAGATATTCAGCAAGGAGGCACATAGCTTTTTCAGACCTCAGGTCTCCTATAATAATCCATGAGAAATATGCATGTCATTATCATCAGAGAGATGAAGTACCTTTTTGTAGGTCACAAACTTATGAGTGGTGTGAGACTCAAAACAATGGGATCCAGAGACCATGCTCCTGAACCTTCCAACTATCCAGGATTATCATAAGGATCAGAAAAGAAATGAAATAAAATAACCACATATACGAAACCCTAATGCACTCTGATGCATTCCTGCAAAAAACTTTCATGTTTACATGAAAGTGGATGGAGCTGGAACACATTCTTCTTAGCAAAGTATCTCAAGAATGGAAGAAAAAGTATCCAATGTACTCAGCCCTACTATGAAGCTAATTTATAGCTTTCATATGAAGGCTATAACCCAAAATAGCACAAGAATATGGGGAAAGGGGCAAGGGAGTGGAGGGGAGAGGGAAGGATGGGTGGAGAGAGGGTAAATGGTGGGATCACACTAATGGTGCATCTTAGAAGGGTACAGGTGAAACTTACTAAATGCAGAATACATATGTTTTCATACAATAACCAAGAAAATCCCATGAAGGTTATGTCGAACAGTTGGATGAAAATACATCAGATTGTATATGAAGCCA
>CAUYRH010071078.1:0-75033 GCA_963574655.1 Perodicticus potto | reverse complement strand
TCTGCACTGCCAAGAACACAGTAAATATCGCTAGCAGACAGCCCTCAGAATGGGAAAGAATATTTGTGAGTTATACCTCCGACAAAGGCTTAATAACCAGAATACACAGAGAACTCCAACGTATTTGCAAGAAAAGAACAAGCGATCCCATCTCAAGATGGGCAAAAGATCTGAAAAGAAACTTCTCTAAAGAAGACAGGCGCACGGCCTTCAGACACATGAAGAAATGCTCATTATCCTTAATCATCAGAGAAATGCAAATCAAAACCACCTTGTAGGGAATGACCCTGTGTAGCTCCTCTGGGACTGCCCCACCCAGGGAATTCTGGCTGTAGGAGCAGCTCAGGAGTGTGGCATGCCCGGATCAAGCAGCAAGGTATGGGATGGGGCACCCAGTGGCCTTTTCAAAGTGAGCCCATGCCTCCAGCAGTCTCTGGCTGGGAGGAGGGCTCTGGAGGGAGGGCATGGGTCAGGCAGCCTCCTAGGTTCCTGGCCAGATGGGCAGGGCCAGTGTGGAGGCAGAAAGGGTAGGGGAGAAGGCGGGTTGTGTGGCTCCCAGAGTTCCTGGCCCAGGAAGGCAGGCAGAGGCCTGGCAGGTTCCTGGTGGAGTCTCTGGTTGGTGTGGGTGGCAGGCGAAGGCCCGGCATGGGGGTCCCAGTGGGGTCCCTGGCCACAACAGGCCAGGCAGCAAGCTAAGGCTTGGCAGAGTGCCTGGCTGCTGCAAGCATAGGGCCAAGTCCCGGAGGACGTGGATCAGAGCCACACAGGGGACCAGGTGGGCAGCAGGCTGAGACCAGGCAGGGCACAGATCACCCTGGGAGGGAGTCCCAGTGGACTTCCTGGCTGCTGCTGGCAGCGGGACAAGGCCCAGTGGGATGCCATTCAGGGCTATGCAGGGTCCCGGTGGAGTGGATTTCCTGGCCGCTGTGGGCAGTGGGCCTGGGGCATGGATGGGAGCTGGGCAGGGTTCTCGGTGGGCGGCGGGCTGAAGCCAGGCAAGGCACAGATTGGTACCATGGGGGAGTCCCTGCGGACTTCCTGGCCACTGCTGGCAGAGGTATAAGGCCCGGCAGGGTGCAAATCAGGGGGTGCGGAAGTCCCAGCGGAGTTCCTGGCCACTGCTGGCACCTGGGCAAGGCCCAGGGGGGCACAGATCAGAGTCACGTGGTGGTCCTGGCAGTATCCCTGACCTGGGAGCTGGCTGGAGCTCGGTGGGGCCCCAAGTCTCTTACCTGGCAGGCCCCTTGATCTGGCAGATAGGGAGAGTGGGTGCTGCTCAAGTCCTCCTGCCTCAATTTCAGTGGAGGTCAGGCTTTTGGCGTGTCAGGTAAGGGGGGGAAGGGTGTTCTGGAAGTTCAGAATGGCAGAAAACTTTAGTTCAGTTTTTCTGCCTGAAGCTTGGTTTCTGGACATCACAGCTTGCCTCAGAGGTGTCTTGTGGCTATCACTCCTCCCTCTCTCAGCTGGGGTCCCAGTCTTCAGCTCAATTGGGCAGTTTCTGGAGGTTATCTTTCCTTTTGGACAGGAGCCTCTGTCAGAAGCTGCTTCCAGTCGGCCATCTTGCCCCTCCCTCCTAAATACTAAAAAATATTAAAATCATTCATTTACTTTATTAAAATGTTAGGATCTAATTATTTTCTACTATGTTTTTCATTATTATAATAGGTTACAATCACTAAAAACATCATAGCTAATTTAGAAAGATTGATTTTTTTTGCTCTAGTTTCACAAAAGAGGAATAATTTAACATCAGTGATCAGCAAAAATTGTATGAAACAGCTAGTTTATATGCTCTTGGAGAAGGAAGTAGTAATCTCTGGAAGCCAACATTTGTTCACTAAAACAGTGAATGCCAAACTATTTTCATGTCTTTACTTGAAGGAGATAACAGGTGGATCACAGAATGGCAAAGACGTACTATACCTGAACTTCAACAGGAAGTTGAGTACAAACATTAATGGTACCCATCAAAAGAAATCACAAAAATATAAGCAAGTATAGACAGTAGTGGTTATAATGGATTTACCTATGATTAAGACTCAGTTCAACACTGCTTATTTATGTCGATTTGGGATCATTTTTAAGAACAAAGCATGTTTTTTTTCCTTTGGTCTTATTCAATGTTTCTATTTTCATCAGCATTTTGATGAACACATAGAAGTGTGAATCAAATTTTCAGAAGACACAAGTTTGAAAGGGTTAATATTTGTGGCAAAACACACAACAAGCAAATTTCTGAGACAAAAATAATAGGGATGAAATTTAAACCAAGTGTGCTCACATTTCTTCTTCTTAGATACATTGAGTTTTCATGGAAATTGACTAAACAAAAGAGATTGACCTTACTATTTCTTGCATTCAGCAGCGGATCATTTGAGAAAGGCCTAAAAAATAACATAATGGTAAGTTGAATAGTTCAATGTAAGTCAATAGTGTAATATGGTTGCCAATAACAACCTCTAATTTAATCTTAAATGGAATTAACAAAAGCAGAGTGCTGGATAATAAATTAAAATGATTTCCTCTGTCTTGCACTGGTCAGACCACAGATGGAGTCTGGGTTTAAGGGGAAAGTATTTGTGATGTGGTTTGAAAAACAAGAAACTTTCAAAACCATCAAGGCCTGAAAAGATTTTTACATCAGAAATAACTCAAAAGAATTAAATTGTTTATTTTGGAGAAGAATAAAGAAAAACAAGATAGCTATCTTGAAACATACAAAAGTATGTTATCGAGAAATTGGAACTGGTCCACTTTCATGCATAAAATATGGGAATTGAACACGATGATCTTAATGAGTTAGAACAATATAGTGGGAAAATGTGTAGACTACATTTAGACTGTTATAATTTCTATGGTTCTGTTATAGATTATCTCATGAGGTAGAAAGTTCTCTGTTATTGGAAATATTTACCTAGAAAATGATTATGAGGAACATATATTTAGTGGATGTTTGGAACTAATTACCTTTAGCTTTTAAGCTATGATTCAATAGATGAAGTTCTCTGCCTTTTCAGAATGATGTGTCCATGATGATGCTAATGGATGTGAGCAGCACTGGGACACACTGCAGTACCAGAGGGAACCAGAAAGGTGTACTTGAATTTCCACTGTACTTACTACAGGTGTTCCACTTGTGTTTGCAACATCACACAGGTTAGTAAGTGTTTTGTTTAATAGCACTTGCTATGCTACTTAATATGAAGAAATTGGCAATGGCAGGAAGAGACAGTGGACCCAAGAAGTCAGTTGGTAGCTGCCAGATTGGATAATATATTCCAGACCATGGCTAAATGTGCTGAAGGATACTCCAGTGCAGGCAAAATAATTTCTTTACATATGGCATTTGTTACTTCAAAGAGAGGTAGTTTAGTATAATGATTAAAAGCCAAGGTTTCAAACTATGGGTCTATAATCATGAATTTGACATTTTTTTAGTTTCTTCAGCTATAAAATGCAGCAACATCATAGTTTTTGATGAAGATAACATTAACTAATACATGGAATGCACTTAGAATAGTACCAATTATAGAATAAGTTTAAATTCAATTATTGTTAGTTATTATTGGCATTTTTACTGGAATAATTATACTCATTATAATTTCATAATTTATACCATAACTACTAAGAGCTTGATATTTTTAAGTTAGACTGACTTGGCTTCAATTATGACATAAGCAAATAATTACATTTCTGAACCTCAGTTCAACTATCATAATAATACTTAATAATAATACCAAGTTCAAATTGTTGCTAAGAGTATAAAATATGCAATGAATATAGAGTCCCCAGTGCTGCATCTTATGGGTCAGAGACAGAGACAAATTCCCATAGTGTGAAATTGTCCTGGGGGTGGGGGCACCTATCTAGCCAGAGACTATAATTTAAAGATTCACACCCAGTGAGATCCTGGCACTAGATCTTGCATCAGGGCAAGAGTATAAATGATGTGGTCTTTTAAGAAGAACAGTGTCCTTTCTCATGCTCTGAGCCTCTTTTCTTTGTAGGTGCAGAGCACTGATAGGTCCTAACCTAGAGAATTACTGGGGCCATAGTTGTTAGACCCATTAATGACCACAAATATGAAATCCACCCACTAATAGACATATCTCTAATAATCTGTGATGTGAGATAAAAAAATTCCTTAGATGTGCTATGCCCCTGACATTAGCAGCTAATGTTACTCTTGGTAACATTTATCAAAGTTAGTGCTCAATCCATTATAACATTTATTTTAATCAAAGTGTCTGATGGTTTTCTTAACAAGTAGGAGACATCATTCTTTTAATACATCTCAATGAAAGAATGATGTAGGGAAGTAATAATGAGATGCTGTGAATTATACCCCAAATTTTGCACTAATATCAAAGATAATAATACTGAATGTATTTTTTAGTATTTATAGATTATTTATTGAAGTAACAACAATGAAACTATATAAGCATTATCATCTTTATAAAATGAAATCACATCTTTACTTTAAGTTTTGTGTCATCCAGATCTACTCTCCAAAGGGAAAACACAAGAATTTCTTGATCAAAAGTAATTTGTTTCATATTACATTAATTCAAGTTCATATATTTTATACAACTTTTATGTAGGGAAAGTGAGTATTTTAGTTTAAATATCATATTGTTTTCTGATTAAACCCATAAAAATATAATAATTCTTAGTGTATATATAGTTTATGTGTTTATACACACACACACACACACACACACACAAACACATAAACTACTCTGGGATGAGGGAGCACCCTTCATATGTCGAGGACCATAAATTTAAGACACACAAAAGAAAGATTACATTTTGTAAACTGTATGAAACTGAATCCCAGAAAGTGACATCAGCAACAAACAACAAAAACAAAAAAACCCTTCAGAGATGATCTGTATAATGGTATGGACGATGGAGTCATAGCAGTGTCCAGAAGATTATGGATCACAGTGAGACATTGAACTATCAATTCTTTTGGTGAAGTCTTTAGGGTTTTCTAGATATAAAATCATGTTGTCAGCAAATAGAGATAATTTGACTACCTCTTTCCTGATTTGGGTACACGTTATTTCTTTTTCTTGCCCGATTACTCTGGCTAGGACTTCCAGAAATATGTTGAAGGAAAGCGATGACAGTGGGGCCTTTCTCTTGTTCTAGTTATTAAAGAGAATGCATTCAATATTTCCTATTCAGTATGATATTGGCTGTGGGTTCATCATACATAGTTTTTATTATTTTGAGGTATGTTTCTTCTATGCCTAGTTTGTTGAGGGTTTTTAATCATGAAAAGGTGCTGAATTTTATTCAGTGCTTTTTCTGCACATATTGAGATGCCAAAAAAAGTATACACATTTTAAGAATAGAAAAAAAACTGTATTAAATTTGTAACACTCAAGTCATGTTTGCTTCAATTACAGGTGGTGCTCAATGTAACTTGTATTCATCTTTTGTAATTGGTGTGTATTGAGTACTACAATTATAACAGTTTTGTCCTTTCTTAAAATGTATATACATTTCTTGGCACACTTTGTGTATGGTCATTGGTTTTGCTTCTGTTTATGTAGTGAATCATGTTTATTAATTTATGTGTGTAAAACCATCCTTACTTTCCTGGGATGAAACCCACTTGACCATGGTGAATTATCTTTTCAATGTACTATTGAATTCAGTTTGTTAGTATTTTGTGGAGGATCTTTGCATCTGCGTTCACAAGGGATATTGGTCTGTAATTTCCTTTTCTTATTGTGTCCTTACCTGGCTTTGGTATAGAGGCTATATTGAATAGGATACAATAGGTAGCAGTTATTTGTAGGTCTGGCAGAATTTGTCTGTGAATCCGTTCAATCCAGAGTTTTTGTAGTGGCAGAATTTTTATAACTGTTTATTACTGCTTGAATCTTGCTGTTCATTATAGGTCTGTTCAGGTTCTTTAAATCTTTCTGAGTTAGACTTAGGAGTTTGTATGTTTCCAGAAATGTATTCATTTTCTCTAGATGTTCTAATTTGCATCCTTAAAGGTTTTTGTAGTATTTGTAGATGATATTTTGATATCTGCGATATCAATTGTAATGTCTCCATTTTTTTCTTTTTCTTTTTCTTTTTGAGACAAAGTCGCACTCTGTCACCCAGGATTAAGTGCTCTTTTTTATAAGACCTAGCTTTTTAAATAGTTCATTTTAGCCCATCAACTTAGAAATTTCCTTCTATTTATTACTTCTATATTCAAGTGTGTAATGATATAAAGGCTTGCTATTTATATTGAAATTTAATTAGTAAGCATATTGTTGTTCATAATTGCTATATCAGAGACCATACAGAAATATAGCAAGTTCGGGTCTGACCCTCTTTCAGACTTAAAATTTTACAAAGTTAACCTGTGTAGTGCACGTGAAAGCTAAAACATGCCCATGTTCAGAGTTTGAGAAAGTTCCTTACATAATACATGTACATTTGTGGACTGAATAAATCAATCAGTTAGAAGCGTAATCATTCAGAATCTAGCTCAGTAAGCAATGCCTCTCTGGGGAGAGGGCCAGAATCATGATAAAATAGAGTTTTGACATAATTCGATTCATCTTTTGTGAAATAGCAACAGGTAACAAATAGGTTATTTTATTCCTCTATTTCTGTTTTTGTGGCTTGACACAGAGTGTGTGGAATCATCCATATACTTTCTACAAATCACTCTACAGTGTGCTTTTTCTTCATCAGCACACAAAGAAGGGTATATTATTTGGTGTTTCATTCTTACTCCTGAGAAAAACCCAGAAAATTGACACTTTTTTTTTTTTTTTGGTGACGCAGCTTCTGGGTGCTGACCATGCTTTGTTCATGTAAGAAGAGAAATATGCTTTTTGTTTTCATGTTTTCTGAGTTATCTTGGGAGAAAACTGCTTCCAGCTACAAATAGGCTTAGTTGCCCACGTTCATCTTGTGGGTGTCACCTGCTATGGTGAAGAGTCTGGAATAGCCCAGACACATTATGTATGGGTGGCCTTTTGTTTACTGCAGACAAAGCCAAAATCCATGGGATTACTTGAAGATATCATATAACACTCAAGATGGAGTTACTATTATTCTCCTCTAAGGCATAGTGTTTCCCCTGGGCAGAGAAAAGAACGCATAGCCAATCATATGAAGACAGAACCCATTAAAGATTTATGCAAGCCTGAATTACTTGGCTTTAAACTATTTTCTTTGTTTTTTCTTTTCTCTCTCTTTCTTTTTTCTTTAATAAGAGAGATGTTTCTTCCTGAACAGCAAAGCTGATGTAGATAGTATCACTAGTAATCCTTGGCTTAAGCACAGAGCTCTAAATGGCTTGAATTAGGCTAGAAGATGGAGCTGTTTGATTTCCCTTCCTTTTTGTTTCTGTTTTTAAGACTGTCACCAAATGTCCCACTAAACTAGCATTTATGTGGGCTTGGGACCTCTGTGTGTAAGTTTCCTTTTAAGCATAGTCAATGAAACAGCTTTGAAGCTGTTGAACTGTGTAAATGTTATATTAACATTTTCTCTCACAATTACAGACATTTACATGGTCTTGTTGAAATAGCACTTTCAGAGGGAGGAAAAAAATACCAGAAGTGAAGGTACACAATGAAATGAAAAATCAGCAGTGTGCTCTATTTATTTAGTTTCTGAAATAAATCATTTCGACTTTTAATTTACACTTCTCTAGGATGGTGGTTAAGAATAGACAAACAAAGGATACTGAGAGAAATAATTTCATTTTGTTCCTTTGTTACATTAGATCATTTAATTTCCACATCTCACTTGGTTTGCATATGAAGATTTGGCTGATGCACCTTGTTCTTTAAATTTGCTAACTAATAACAAGGACTCAGAAAGCTCATTCTAAAGACCTAAGACTCATGGATGATGATTCAAAAATTATAAGACTCTAAGTAGTTGTCCAGTTATAAGAAGAAAGGCAAACATAGTAAATTAGACATTAATCCAAAGTATTCCCAACTATCCATGTTCCTATTTAACAGAAATCATAATGTACTTTCAACTTGAAAAGTGATTTGAATCATTCCAATAACCACCACATGTGTCAGTGCACAGTCTGATGAACAAGCTAGAAAGAGAAGATATAACCACTTAGACACTCAGGAAATATTTTAGTAGTCTAATTTTGGTCCCTTTCTGCATCTAGAGCAATCATTTACTGATGAACTATATCAGTAAAGTAAAAGATAAAATTTTTCTATTTTCACACTAACACTATTAAATTTATTATCTCTGAAAATCAGTAATTGCAATCTTAACATTACTATTATTATCATGGGGTTCTTTGTTATTGCTAGTCTTCTACTCAGTGGCAAACCTGTTTTATTGTGCATAAAAATATTTATATCTATTGTCTTTGTGACAGTTCAAAGGAAAGAATGTATTTGTGATGGAACTGGTTTTTAACAACTGTGATCTCTTCACTGGTCTGGCATTTGCTTTCTCTCCTGCAGGACACAAATGCAAAATGAACAATTGTGTTGATCCTCAACACAGCATCTGATTTGATTACGTGCAGTTCAGAAGCTGATGGCAGTGGTCCTCTGTAAGTTTCTATCTGGTATCATAGGATTTTTACAGTTAAGCTTTTAAAAGTGTATTGCCACACAAGAATTCTATAGTTTAGCCCTTTAATTATTCTCAGTTCTTAAAATTGTGTTCTGAAAAATCTAAATTGGTTTTCATGTGATCTCTAGATACAGGTATTATGTTAAAATCCATACAGAAATATTTATCCCTACTATTTTTAAAACATTTTTCTACTTGATAATTTCAATTCAAGGCAGGGTAAAATGCCTGGTTGCTGATAAGAAACAGAATCCTAATTGAAATAAAAACTCAGTGCTCAGAGATTATTTGAAAAAATTAAATCGCAATTTTAGGGCAAAAATGTTCTTGCAAATCCAATTCACTCATTTCTTTATCAGATAAAGAAATTTGAGAGTGATTAACTGAATACTTATAAAAAAAAAAGAGTCAAAACTAGAATTACTCATGTCAAAAACATTGAACATATGAAATATTCTTTTGGATGTGCATTTTAAACTAAAATTTTAGATTGAGGACATTTTTAGTTTAAGTTTATTTTACAAAACATTAACATAAATGTTATCAATTATAATTGAATGTCGTATGTCAGTTTACATGATTAAAATGCTCAAATTAACCTCCCCCAAAGAATTAAGTGGTTGAGTGAGCTCATTTTAATCTGATAAAATGCCAGTTCTGATATCCTCAAAAATTCCTTCTAGTTGACAGGTTCTTAGGAAAAGCATTGCTTTGGCTAGCAAATTAATCTATCTGGAGACACATTAGATTCTTTCTTAAAAATAAAATTGGAAATGTGATCTTAGCCAGCCCAGCATATCCTTATTCATTTGCAAAAGTGGTTCTAGAGTTCCAGACTGCTTTTCTACAAAGACAATGTGCTATTTAATATAAACTTAGATTTCTGCTAAAAACCTGAAATCACCTGAAAAAGCAAACTCCATCAACAAAAGGAAATGTTAACAATATAAACCATTCTTGGGATGTGGAATAGTATTTTAAGGCAGGATTCACAAAGCTATAAAAACCAAGGAGTTTCAGTGAAAACACCACTCAGGTTGATGAAGCTTAAATAATTTTAGAAAAGACCTAAATTTAAGGATCAGTTTCATAAGATCAATAAGACAAATTTCAGGAGGTGTCACTTATTTAAGAATGCCAATAACTTGAAACAGTAAGGAAAAACAAATTAGAAAGGGAAGAAACTACTGAGAACAAAAATGAAATTTACAAAATAAAACACTTACTGAAATACTTTATATATAAATCTGACACCCAAAGTACCTCATATATTTCCCTTCATAGTCCCTTTAATTTCATTTTGCATTCAGTTCGAATAAGTGACATGAAATTAAAAAGGTAAAGAAATTGCATATTACTAAACAGCATTAAATGTCAACTGATAACTTGATAGCTGAAGGCAAAATGTCAAAGTCAATGTACACATTTATGGACCAGATTGGTAATGGAGGAAGAGGTGAGAAGTAGTTGGATTCTAAATCCATTTTGAAGATTGCAACCTTCAGATTTCTTGACATATTGGACCTGTACAAAGAGTTGTCAAGAATGACTTTCCCTGTTCTTTTTTCAAGAACCTGGAAGGACAGAGTTAAAATCAAATGGCAAGGGAAAGAAAGTTTATATGAGGTCACCAAAGAGAATGTATACAAATAAACTCCAAACTACAAAATATGTTTTTATTATTTATAACCATGAATTTTTTTCTAGACCATCAAGAAATCCTAACCCTAACCCCTAACCCTAACCCCAAGAACATATGAAATAACACTTGTTTTGTTGTAGTTTCTTATTATATATGCAATTAAATTAAATTTAACTTTACGGTTTTTCAGGAAAAAATGGAGGTGAAGATACACAGAGAAGGGTAAACTTTATTATAAGCTATTCTTGATATTCTACTAAATGAGTCTAGATCGAGTAGTAAAGATTAAATGAAAGAAAAAAATTTGCTATTTCTTCAAGCAATTATGTTTACCCTGCATCTTTTATAGTGTGAACTTCTCATGATGTATGATTAAGGTTTTTTTCATTTCTGTAAATGTATGTTAAAATACCCAGAAGCCACTTCAAAATGACTGGTCTGAGATAAGAAATTATTCTGCACTAAGAATATATGATTGGCTGTGTACTTTGACATTCAATTGAATGGATTTTCAAGAATAATTTTGATGTTTTTGTGCTACAATAAGAAAAACTTGAGCTATTCAGAATTTGAGTGAGTGAATTCTGAATTTAAAATTTCTTAAGTGCTAGCTACATACTCATCATTATGGTAAACAAATACAAGTTTTCTAGCTTTCAGAATGAGTCACTAAGTAGGATGGTGGTATCAGGATTTCAGTTTCCTTTATACATTTTACACCTAGTTTATTTTATCTATAGTTTTCCTTTCCCACTTCAGTGACTGCACATTTATGGGAAAGAATTTTCTACTATTTCTCTTTTTTTAACTTACTGCCATGTTTGATAGTAATCTTTTCCTTCACTCCAATATTGTGTAATTTCAAGATTCTTTCTTGTACTATGTTAAAAATGAATAAAAAATTATGTAAAGATAAAAAAAGACTGAAAGACAGAAATTCAATTGTTATTATAATGTGGAAGTCTGAATGACATTATACCAGACTTGATAATGACAATTTATTTCATACAATTTTTGAAGGGTAAAACTTTATTTATTTATTTTTTCTTATTAAGTCATTTGTACACAGATCATGAATACATTTATTCAATTATGGGATTCAATGTGTTAATTATTTGTACAAATCGGAGTGCTTACATCCTACTAATCAAAATAGCCTACACCTCATTTACCCAATTTCAGCATTAAGGTATTTGTGTTCTACACCTGATAGATCCAACTTGTAATTACAATATGCTCCATAGGTGTAGTCCCCCTACAATCCCTTTATCGACCCACCCCCCCTTCTCTTCTCCCTCTCCTTCCTTCATCCTAGGCTATAGTCGTGTTGCATTTTTGATATGCAAGTGTGAGTGATTATAAATTGGTTTCACTGTAGTACTGAGTACATTGGATATTTTTTTCTTCCATTCCTGAGATACTTTACTAAGAAGAATATTTTCCAGCTCCATCTATGTAAACATAAAAGAGGTAAAGTCTCCATTTTTTAATGCTACATAGTGTTCTATGGTATACATATACCACAATTTATTAATCCATTCATGGGTCAATGGGCACTTGGGCTTCTTCTATGACTTGGCAATTATAAATTGAGCTGCAAAGAACAATCTGGTGCAAATATCTTTATTGCCAAATGATTTTTGGTCCTTTGAATATATACCTAGAAAAGGAATTGCAGGGTCAAACAGCAGGTCTACATTTAGATCCCTGAGTGTTCTCCAAACTTCCTTCCAAAACGAATGTACTAGCTTGAATTCTCACCAGCAGTGAAGAAGTGTTCCCTTTTCTCCACATCCATGCCAACATCTGTAGTTTTGGGATTTTGTGATGTGGGCTACTCTTACTGGAGTTAGATGGTATCTCAGAGTGTTTTCGTTTTGCATTTCTTTGATGATTAAAAATGATGAGCATTTTTTTACATGTCTGTAGACTGTGCGTCTGTCTTCTTCAGAGAAGCTTCTGTTCATGTCTCTTGTCCACAATGAAATGAGATCACTTGTTTTTATCTTAGTAATCAGTTTGAGTTTTCTGTGGATTCTGGTTATTAGACCTTTGTCAGAAATATAACTTGCAAAAATCCTCTCCCATTCTGAGGGCTGTCTATTTGCTTTACTTAGTGTGTTCTTGGCAGTGCAGAAGATTTTTAATTTGATCAGATCCCAGTAATGTATTTTTGATGTTGCTTCAATTGCCTGTGGTGTCCTCCTCATAAAGTATTCTTCCAGGATAATTTTTTCTAGTGTTTCCCCTGCACTCTCTCTAAGAATTTTTATAGTTTCATGTCTTAAGTTGAAGTGCTTTAACCAGTGAGAGTCAATTTTTGTTAGAGGAGAAAGGTGTGGGTCCAGTTTCAGTCTTCTATAGGTCACCAGCCAATTCATCCAGCACCATTTGTTGAATAGGGAATCTTTGCCCCAATTTATATTTTTGATAGGCTTATCAAAGATCAAATGATGATAAGTGTCTGGGTTCCCCTATTGATCTTCAATTCTGTTCCATACATCTACCTCTCTATTTTTGTGCCAGTACCATGCTGTTTTAATCACCATCGATTTATAGTATAGTCTGAAGTCTGGAAGCATGATTCCTCTAAATTTGTTTTTATTTCTGAGCAATGTCTTGGCTATTCAAAGTTTTTTCTGTTTCCATATAAAATGAAGTACTTAATTTTCCAGGTGTTTAAAGTATGACAGAGGGGCTTTAGTAGAGATCATATTAAATCTGTAGATTGCTTTAGGTAGTATAGACATTTTAACCATGTTGATTCTTCCCAGCCATGATCATGGTATATTTTTCCATTTGTTAACATCTTCAGCTATTTCTTTTCTCAGAGTTTCATAGTTCTCTTTATAGAGATCTTTTACGTCCCAGGTACTTCATCTTCTTTGGCACCATTGTAAAGGGAATAGAGTCCTTGATTATTTTTTCCCCTTTACTATTGTTGGTATATGTAAACACTACAGATTTGCGAGTGTTAATTTTGCATCCTGAGATGTTGCTGTATTCCTTGATCACTCTAGGAATTTTGTGGTTGATTCCCTGGGGTTTTCCAGATATATAATCATATTGTCTGCAAAGAGTGACAGTTTAATCTCCTCTGATCCTATTTGGATCCTTTTGATTGCCTTCTCTTGCCTGATTGCGGTGGCTAAGACTCCCATTACAATGTTAAAATGCAGTGGATATAGTGGGCATCCCTGCCTGGTTCCTGATCTGAGTGGAAATGATTTAAATTTTACTCCATTCAATATGATATTGACTGTGGGTTTGCTGTAGATGGCCTCTATCAGTTTAAGAAATGTACCTTCTATACCTATTTTCTTAAGCATTCTGATCAAGAAAGGATGCTGGATACTATCAAAAGCTTTTTGTGCATCAATTGAGAGAATCATATGGTCTTTGGTTTTTAATTGGTTTATGTGATATATTATATTTAGGGATTTATGTTACTGAACCAGCCTTGGGACCCTGAGAAGAAACACACCTGGTTGTGATGTATAATTTGTTTGATGTGTTGTTGGATTCTGTTTGCTAGGATCCTTTTGAATATTTTTGCATCAATATTCATTAGAGATATTGGTCTATAATTTTCTTTTCTTGTTGAGTCTTTCCTGGTTTGGGTATCAGGGTGATATTTGCTTCATAGAATGTTTTGGGAAGTATTCCTTCTTCTTCTATGTTTTGGAAAAGGTTAAGTAATACAGGTACTAGTTCCTCTTTAAAGGTTTGGTAGAATTCTGATATGAAGCCATCTGGTCTTGGGTTTTTCTTTTGAGGAAGGTTTCTTATAGTTGATGCTATTTCAGAACTTCTTATAGGCTTGTTCAACATTTCCACTTCTTTCTGACAAAGTCTAGGAGCATGGCATGTTTCCAAGTATTGATCTATTTCTTTCAGATTTTCATACTTCTGAGAATAGAGTTTTATGTAATCTTCATTAAGGATTTGTTGAATTTCTGAGGAGTTTGTTGTTATTTGACCTTTATCATTTCTGATTGATGAAATTAGGGATTTTACACTTCTACTTCTGTTTAGGTTACCCAAAGGTTTATCTATTTTGTTGACCTTTCAAAAAACCTACTTTTTGATTGGTTGATCTGTTGTATGATTCTTTTGTTTTCAATTTTATTTATTTCAGCTCTAATTTTAATTATTTCTTTTTTTCTGCTGGGTTTAGGGTTGGAATGTTCTTCCTTTTCCAGTTGCTTGAGATGTCCCATTAAGATGTTGACTTCCTCTCTTTCCGTTCTTTTGAAGAGGGCTTACAATGCTATAAATTTCCCTCTTAGGACTTCCTTTGATGTATCCCTGAGGTTCTCATAGTTCGTGTCTTCATTATTGTTTTGTGCCAAAAATTTGGCAAAAATTTGGTAATTTCCTTCTTAATCTCATCTATGACCCAGCTATCATTCAGCATGAGGTTAGTTTCCATGTTTTTGTATGAGTATGCAGATTCCTGTTGTTACTGAGCTAAATTTTTATTCCATGATGGTCCGAGAAAATATGAGGAATGATTTATATTCTTTTAAATTTGCTGAGGTTAGACTTGTGACCTAAGATGTGATCAATTTTGGAGGATGATCTTTGGGGTGATGAAAAGAATATGTATTCAGTTTTGTTAGGATGAAATGTTCTGTAGATGTCTGTTAAATGCCAATGTTGAATGGTTAAGTTTAAATCTAAAATTTCTTTGCTTAGCCTTTTTTTGGAGGATCTATCCAACACTGCCAAAGGAGTGTTAAAATCTCTGACAATTATGGTACTAGAGGAAATCAAGTTGCTCATGTCTGTTAGAGTCTATCTTATAAATTGAGGCACATTCTAGTTGGGTGCATAAATATTAATAATTACAATCTCATCATGTTGAGTGTTGCCCCTAACAAATATGAAGTAACTATCTTTATCTTTTCTTACTTTTGTTGGTTTAAAGCCTATTGTATTTGTAAATAAAATGGCAACAATTGTTTTTTTCTGATTTCCATTTGCCTGAATTATAGATGACCATCCATTCACCCTGAGTCTATGTTTATCTTTTAAGGTAAAGTGAGATTCTTGAATGCAGCAGATGTCTGGCCTAAGTTTTTGTATCCAGTGAGTCAACCTGTGTCTCTTTAGAGTACAATTTAAGCCATTCACATTGAGAGTATTGATAAGCCTGGTAGAATTTTGAGCATCAAGTTTTTTGAAAGTCCAGTGGATATTTTTAATCCTTTCACCACTGTGGAAGTTGGAATTTGATCAGGGGTTTCTGAGTGAGTTTACTTTTGTGATGGAGGATTGCACTGGTCATTTGGAGGATAGGTCTGAGAATATTTTGGAGAGCTGGTTTAGTTATGGCAAATTTGTCAGACATGTGCATGTCATTAAAGTATTTAATTTCTCCATCATAGATGAAACTCCATTTAGCTGGGTACAGGATCTTAGGTTGAAAGTTATTTTTTTTAATGAGATTAAAGGTCGATGACCACCCTTTTCTAGCTTGAAACGTTTCAGCAGAGAGATCTGCAGTCATTCTAATGTTCTTCCCCTTGTAGGTTATGTTCCTCTTGTACGTCTGACTGCTTGCAGAATTTTCCTCTTCATATTAACTTTGGCAAAGCTAATTATGTGTCTATGAGAATTTTTATTTGGGTTGAGACATGCTGGTGTTCTGAAACTGTCTGCTATCTTAATTTCAAAATATCTTGGCACATCTGGAAAATTCTATTTGATTATTTATGAAGTAAAGCATCTGCATCCTTTGCAGCAAGCTCATAAGGCGAATATTAGATCTCTTCGAATTTCCCAGAGCTCTCTGAGAGAATGATCTGTTTTTGTTCTCCACTTTTTTTCCGCTTTGAGCATTTGGGAGAGTTCAAAAGTTTGTCTTCAATGTCAGAGATCCTTTCTTCTGCCTGCTCTATTTCATTACTGAGGGATTCTACTTTATTTCTCAGCTCTTTGAGGGCTGCACGTTCTTGCTTCAATGTGTCAAAAATCTTTGGTGATTTTGTCTTTAAATTCATTGAAATCTTGAGGTATGTTTTGAATTACTCTTGGGAATTCTAATTCCATCCTTACTCCATTCTGTTGATCTTATTTGCTATCCAAATTCTGAACTCAATGTCTGATATCTCAGCCATTTTTTTATGAATGGGATCTTGTGCTATGTCTGCCATATTGTTCCTTGGGGGAGTTGATCTACTCTGACTATTCATGTTGTCAGAGTTTTTCCACTGATTCTGCCTCATGATTGTTTTTCACCATTGGCTAGATGGCAGGTAAGGTGAAGTTAGAGTGGGAGTTCCTGGAGTTGTGGTTAACCAGCCCTTTGTCAAGGATCTGGGACAGATGACTGCAGCTTTTTCCCCTAACTTTTTGAAGAACCCATACAGTGTTACAGTCTGAGGCTGAGGAAACCTGCTTGGTATGGTGGGGGTTAGGTCTCTCCGTCTTATATTCAGCTGGTTCTTGTCTGATCCTAGTGGTCAGTGACTCTGGTGAAGTCTTAGCTGTGGATAAATACAAGCAACAAAGACACCCCACACCTCACAGACAACAACTGGAAGAGGAAAATCAATCCTTCCCATTACCACACAACCAGGGTACCACCCAAGAGCATCCCTGGGTGATTGGCCCAGGTGAGGAGTTTCAAACCAATTGACCCAGTCAGTACGAACTCTCAAGTGGGAGAGTTCGAAAGGT
This sequence comes from Perodicticus potto, assembly GCA_963574655.1. Lineage (NCBI taxonomy): Eukaryota > Metazoa > Chordata > Mammalia > Primates > Lorisidae > Perodicticus > Perodicticus potto. The sequence continues at coordinate 58,127 of CAUYRH010071078.1, read as the reverse complement.
CTCCAGCAACTAGATGGTGGAGGCCTACTGGCTGCTCAAATTTGGCTTGCTCCAGGGCTCTATGGAGTCAGAAAGGCCCACCCGGTAGCAGAGTTGGACCAGGGGGCTGTGTCTCTTTCTCCACTTTGCTCCTCTTTCATGCCCAGTCACTGGTGAGCCTACAGGGCTGAGGTTCTATTCCCTCCGATAAGCAGATGAGCTGGGGCTTTGTGCCTATCAGAGTCAAAGGAAGGTCAATGCCCCCGCAGCCTGACCACTGCCCTCTACCACCAGCCAGCTGGGGGAGCTGCCTGCCTTAGGTACTCAATAGCCACTGGCTAGTGTTCCACTTGAACTCAGTCTAATCCTGGGGGTAACAAGTCAGCAAATGCTTTTCTCCCTCAGCCACCATGCCTTTGCCCCAGTCACTTTGCAGCACTGGTATCCCTATAGAGCGAGTTCTGGTTTCCTCTGGCAGTCCTAAGAGTTGGGAGGTATCTCTCCAAGATTAGACCCCAGGGGATCACTTTATTGTTGCTGGATCTTGTGGGAAGTGACCCTGCATAGCTCCCAAGTGATTGCCACAGCCAGGGAGTTCTGGCTATAGGAACAGCTCTGGAAACCCAGGGCACATGGATCCAGCAGCAGGGCAGAGGATGCTGCACATGGTACTGGCAGTGTATCACCCCTGGTGGCTTTGGCAAGAAGAGTGCTCGGCTCATGTCTCTGGCCTGGCGGGGTGCCGAGAGCTTGGACCTGCAGGGCGGGGGCCACTGCTCATGAGCCTCCTCCCACAGTCCCTATAGGGGTTAGGCTTCTCATTCATCAGGCAAAGGGGGAAGGGTGAACTATAAGTTCAGAATGGCAGGGAAAACGTTAGTTCAATGTTTCTGCCTGGCAAGAGAGTGCTCCGGGTTACAACAGGGTCCCTCTGAGGAAGTAGACCCCACTTCCTACAGCTCTCACCCACGGGGTGAGACAAGAGGTCCTCAGTTCACTGTTCTCCTGTAGAAAACCTGTAGGAGCAAATGAAGAGAAAAAGAAAAACAAACAACAAAAATACCCCACAACTTTCTTGGGGGAGAGTACAGACACTTTTCCTTTGGGATGAATTTTGTAGCTGAAGTTTGCTTTCTTGGAGTCGCAGCTTGCCTCAGCAGAGGTGACCTGCAGTTATCACTCTTCTCTTTTGGCTCTGCCCCCAGTCTTTCAGCTTAATTGGGTACTTTTTGGACATTATCTTTCCCTGTGGACAGGAGCTTCTGTCAGAGGCTGGGTACACTCAGCCATCTTGCCTCTCCCCTCCAAAGGAAAAATTTCATTTAATTCAATACTAATGAAATTTATTGAGAATAGCTTATGACCAAGGAAACTACTAGCATTTGCAAAAAGACACATTTATCTTGTCCTCTTAAAGCTGAAGATCCAAGACAGAAATGTACAGATATGACTACATTACAAGGCAAAAATCTAACCTAAAAAAAAAAAATACTGAGAAAGTTTGATAATGAAGGCATATTTCTATGTGTAATTACATAGTATTACATACTACACTAGGCCAATAAATATCATATTTAGGCAATTACATACAGTGTTTTTTGTCCAAAACTAGAGGAAAAACTTAAAAATATATAACAAAAAAATTATTTTTGTTTTGTTTGTAGACAGAGCCTCACTTTGTTGCCCTCAGTAGAGTGCTGTGGCATCATAGCTCAGAGCAACTTCAAAATCTTAGGCTTGAGCAATTTTCTTGCCACAACCTCCCAAATAGCTGGGACTACAGGCGCCTGCCACAATTCAGAGCCATTTTTAGAGACAAGGTCTCACTCTGGCTCAGGCTGGTATCAAACTTGTGAGCTCAGGCAATCCACTCTCCTCAGCCTCCGAGAGAGCTGGTATTATAGGTGTGAGCTACTGCACCCAGTCTTATACAATTTTTGAATGACTATAGTATTTTTCCTTATTATGTTTTCTATATTGAACTTTATGGTGGGAAAGGAATTCTATGTGTACAATTTAAATAACAAATAAAAAAAGTAGTACTCATCTGAGCACTCATGAAGAACTGCAAAATAGGAACAGCTTTTATCTTCTTTCCTATAAACTAGTTTTCATTTCACTTTATAAGAGTAGACATTTCTCAATGAGGACTTTTGTCTATGTATTAAGAATGGAGGGAATGGAGAAAGCAGCGGCCAGCACAAGCTGAGGACTTGCGGCTTGTTGGATGGCTTCAATTCCCACCTGCCATGAACCATCACGGAAGATCCTCTTAGTGAACAACAGCGGATGATACGCCACCACTTCTGCCACTTCCCGGAGAAGAAAGGGCTACAGGCCCATATCCAGAGCATGAAAAACTCTGGGCCGAAGAGCTACAAGAAGAAAAAAAAGCAGATGCTCCTAGACGTGGTTCACCTCAAGGCTGAGATGGAGCAGAAACATCAGCAAAAGCTGGAGAAGTTCCATGAGAGCTACCCTGACAGCAGCGACCTCCATACTGTCATTGAAGATCTGGCCAAGATGGATCTCGAGAACCAGCCTCCTTGACTCTCCAGGGCACAGAAGCCTCGAGAAGGAAGGGCCACCCTCCAGAGAGAGAGCCAAGAGAGAATAGCAGAGGCCGAGATGGAGCACCTGCCCAGCTTCAGGCACGAGGAGGAGGAGAAGCAAGCCACCGTCCTGGGGGCCAAGAACCTGGAGATGAAAGATATTATCCCAGCCAACGGCCACTGCAAGGACCGCGCCATCCGAGGTCAGCCGGTGTTCTCCGTGCCCAGAGAAAGCCTGTTTTCTCGCACCGCCGACTACAACTTTCAGCCCTTCTTCAGCGACCTGTGGCCCGTGAAGATTTCCAGAGCTACTGTATGCAGAGCGTTGTGGGGAGGCCAGCAGTTGAGAGCCCTGTCGCCATTGGGGGAGCCCGGTGCTGTTGGGGGAGCCCCGCGCCATTGGGGGAGCCCGGTGCTGTTGGGGGAGCCCCGTGCCATTGGGGGAGCCCCTCTGCGCCTTTTCTAGGCCGGTTCACACACCGAGAATGCGCATCGCAGTCGCCATCACTCCCGGAGCTGAAGCCGCCACCACGTGTCCTCAGCAGGCTGTTTTTTTCTTTTGGGGTGCTTTTTTTTTTTTCTGGTTTTTCTTTCTTTGTTTCCTTCACAATTCACTGGCCTTTCTCCTCCTGTCTCCCTTCCTTAGACCCTGTATCCTCTCAGTCCTTTGTTGTGCCTTGCACGGGGTGGGTGGAGGGCTGAATTTCAAGTAAAAAATTCTGCTTTTGTACCACGTGACAGGCAGAAGTTTGACAAAATCGAACCTCTTTTGCCCGAAAGTGTCTTTACAAAGCTCCCTCCTTTACTGAGAATTGGTCATGTTGCAAGTAACTTAGGGGTAAAATTGGAAGCTTTTGGTTTGATGCATTCTTAAACTGGGAAATAAATAAATACAATAGCTTACTTAGAGTTGGAGTTCATGTTATCAAAATACTTTGTGAATGTCTTTTGCTGAGTTTTCTGAAAAAAATTATCATTGTTTGCTTTTTACTTAAATTAGGCTACCGAGGAGATGTCTCAAGCTATGAACAGCAGCTCCGCTTGTACTTTTTTTTTTTCATCAAAACTTTGTGGTTCCAAGTTAATTTTAGTTGCTCAGATGGTTGCTAAGTCCTAAATACTAGTGTCTGGCAAATTTAGAAGGCAAATATAAGTGTTAAATATAGAAAATAAATTTAGATAAACAGACAGGTTAGGTAAAGTTTACTCTAGAATCTGAAAGATCTGAACTTAATTTTCTCTATTAAAGGCAGAAAGGGATATAACGTTATTCAAGTAGTTGATTCATATTATCTCTACAACTGGTATGAAGCAAAGACATACTGATAGTTTAACTTACTGGAAGGGGTAAATATCTGGATCTGTTAAGTTTCCTTTATTCTTAGAGATATAAAAGGCTATGACTTTATTCAAGTAATTGATCTATCTTGTTATATTCATTGGTATGATATGTGAAATACCTCAACTTAGTAACTTTGTTTAATTCTTAGAAAAATATTAAAATGATTTTTAAGAAGTATTAAAGTAGTTCATTTTGTTGTATCAACAACTGACATGAGATAAAAATGTGAACAATATACCTTTGTTGATATTTGAGACATGTTAATATTTTGAATTTGCCAAAAGAATAGTAAAAGTGAAATGATTTGCAATAACAATTTCTTAAAAATGTAATCTTCATTTCCTTTATTTCAGTGAGGTTACTTCACATTCCTAATGTTCTAAAATAAAATATATAAGTTCAAGAAATGTTTTAATTATGCAATGTGTTTAAAAAATAAAAGCAGTTATAAAAATAAAAAAGGATGGAGGAAATGTTTAAAATTAAGAACTGCTGCTCTCTCTTCTCTCACCCCCCACCCCCGTGTGTCTCGTCTCTCTCTTCTCTCTCCTTCCCTCCCTCCCTCTCTCTCTCTCTCTCTCTCTCTCTCTCTCTCTTCTCCTCTCTTCCCCTGTTTCTCTCTCTCTCTCCCCTCCTCCTTAATGCTGCTCTGCAGCATCCCCCGCCAATAAAGACCTTTGGTACAAAAAAAAAAAAAAAAAGAAGAACTGCTTTGGATTCTTCTAAATGATTCTCCTAACTTCTGTTGCTACTTCATGATCTTCATTCCAAAAGCTTTCAAATATATATTACTTCCTAAAATTATTACACAACTTCATGTTTTTATGATTTTTGTATTCTAATTTTTTTGTCTAGAATTCTCTTCCTATCTTCCTCTACAGTAGACAGCTGTTGTGTGTTTTTGTCTATCCAGCATATATTCCTCTCTGCATACAAAGCTCAATTTTTCCTTTCAGAAATAATGCACCCTGTCCTTTCATGCAGGTGTCTTGGTGTGATTAATTCAATCCTAAGTGTGAGCATGTGTCCCATGCTATAGATTTCTTTCTTCTGGATATTAGATAGGAAATGGACATTTGTTCATTTCAGACCAACAAGCCTTAAGCTTTTGCTAGGTAGACTGGAAAGGAAAGCCAGTCTTGTTTCTGGAATTGATGATCAGCTAGGACAGAAGGCTGGTGCTGCTGGTATCCATCTTTCCTCCACAGGAGAGAGCTTTCCTGAAAAAATCTTTTTATTAAGTCAATAAAAACGAAAACTAAGAGAAACAAAGCAAAAGTTGCAAGTGAACATATTCTTGGTGTGTTATTTGGTCTAAAGTGACTTTTACTCCTGGACTTTTCATTCATCTGAATTAATATACTCCTCTTTTTACAACTAGGGTTGGTCTTGAGTTTCTGCCATTTGTAACCAACTAACACCTGTCAAACTTTAAACCACCTCTACAAGCTGAGGGAGTCTTCCTCGACCCCCTCAGCCGAGAGTAGGAGACTCTGTGTGCCCCTAGAACCTTGAGGTAGCATTATTCTTTCACTCATCATTTTACCATAATCACTAGTGTATTCTCTGTCTTCTCAGCTACACTCTAAGCTACATTAGGGATTGGGGTGAAGTAATTTTATCTGACATTTTTTACTTTAACCTGGAGTACATATTAGATAATTAATAAACTCCTGTTACTAAATGAATGAAATAAAGGAGTGACCCGAAATATTTTGTGTGTATAGTCTTTGCAGAAATCTAAGACATGGCCTTGAGAAGCATGGGAAATCACCGTACAGTTTTAAGAAGTTGATGGTATGTTTAGTGAATCAGCTGAGAGGTCTGCTAAGCCTACAGATTTTATTGTCAGGGATATGTTCCTCGACATTACCGAGTAAAATTAAAACTGGCCAACTAAAGGATGATCAGAATTTAGAGAAAATAAGGAAATGATTTAGTTTTTAATAATTGCACTGTAAAGAATTGTAGGACACTGACTTTCTTACTGACTTAAATATTTAAATGATGAAATACTTTCAAAGTTTCTCCAAAGTCTCCTATATTTTATTAGATTTTTTTCTTAAGTGTCCTGTTTTAATACTATTAATGGTATTTTAATGCATTTTCTAACCTTTTTGGTTTATATATTAAAATAGCTTTTACATATAATAGCTTTGTTACTGATAGCCTTTGAGATTTCAATACAGGTAGTTTTGTTTTTACCTGCCCAATTTTTACATTTTTAATTTTTCATGTGTTCTCACATTGACTAGGACTTTTGGTAAAATGCTGAATTGATGGGCAGATGGCAGTCATCTTTGTTTTGATGTCCAATTAGAAGAAGGCATTTAATCTTTCCAATAAATCTTACTGCTTCTTACAGATTTCTTTTAGCTCCTATTTATAAGAAGCTTTTTGTTATATTTATTTTTAAAATCATAAGTAGTAACTCAGTTTTAGCAAATGATCAGCCTTCATTGAGACCATTTGGCATTATGATATGCTATAGTAGGAGATTTTTGTATTGGTAAGCCCCCATTTTAATCCTGTAGTAACTACATCTTGGTCATGACATATTATTTCTTTATTAATGCTAGATTCTATTTGTTCATTTTTATTTAAGTTTGTTTTTTCTTTTCTTTTCTTTTTTTTTCTTTTGCAGTTTTTTTGCCAGGGCTGGGTTTGAACCCACCACCTCCAGCATCTGGGGCCGGTGCCGTACTCCTTTGAGTCACGGGGCCCACCCTGTTTTGTTCTTTTTTTATGTTTCCAAATGCATATAGTCTCTAATTTTTCTTACCTGCACTATCCACATCAGCTTTCAGGACCTTGTTTAGATTGTGTTCATAGAAAGAGTTAAGGAGCATTTCTACTTTTACTAAAACCAAGAACATTTTGTATGAGATTGTATTAATGTGAGGATTGAGTATTTGGCATATTTTATTGGTAAAAGTATTCTGACCCTCTGTCTTCTTTATGGCAATTTTTTATTATTGTTAATGATTTTTATCTAATTTGGTTACTTTTTTGAGACAAACTCCCACTCTGTCACCCAGGTTAGTGTATGGTGGCATGATCATAGTCACCGTAGCCCTGAATTTCTGGGCTCAAGTGTTTCTCCTGCCTCAACCTTATAGGTAGCTAGGACTATAGGTATATGCTACAGAGTCCTGTGGCTCAAGATAGTCACTGAAATAATTGTAAAGAGCAAATAAAGTTTTAGCAAAAAAAGAAGAAGAAGAAGATGAAGAACCTTTATTAATGACTTACATAGCAAGCTGGCCACATCCTACTACTGGCTGCAGGTTCCATGAAAAGTACAGTATGTGGCTTTATACCCAACTATGTGGAGTATCAGCTGCTTCTTGGAAGTCTTCCAGGGACTTAATTAACTCTGTTCTCAAAACAACACACCTGCAAGATCTTAATCAGCCTCATTCCCATAATAGCCCAGGTCAGCCTGACCCAAACCAGTGCAAAATAGCCTAATCACATTCATCATCCGCCCTGTTCAAATCTAGCTAACTGCCTAATTCTCCCATGCTCTGCTGTTTTTCTTGTCTTTAATTTTTTAGGGTCAAGATCTTCCTGTGTTGTATGTTGCCCAGGCTGCTTTTTTTTCTTTTTTTTCCACAACTTGATTTATTTTTGCAACTCAAACGCTCACCAATAGCACAACAAATCATAAAATCATATAATGGATTATGGTGTAGAAATAAAAATAAGTTATAGCTACATACAATTTGAATTGTACAAACATAGTAGAGTGAAAGAGAAAATGGCAAAGAATATATACAGAATTTCATTCGATTTCCTTAAATGTCACAAGTCCAAAAGAACAGAAAGAAACATACTCTCCCAGGCTTTATAGATTAGCTCTTGGTCTACAACTCTGCCTTAGCCTTCACCTCCTGCTTACATGGCTGCTTTTGAACTCCCAGCCTCAAGCAATCCTTTCATCTGGGTCTCCTAAAGTACTGGGATGACAGGCATTTGCCACTGCACCTGCTTTCTAATTCTTCTTAAGTGAGCTTTGATGCAACATAGGAAATTTGCCCATTTTATTTAAATTTTTAATTTTATTTATACAAAGCTATTAAAAATAACATTGATAAAATTCACATATAATAATATAGGTAAATAATAGAAAAATACTTACATAGCATTTCCTACATGCCATGAAGTTTTACTACATATTATATATTACTCATCTAATCCTGATGCTATTTATTGTATAGGTCTCATTATTTTCCCTGTTGTATACCTGGTAAAACTGAAGCACAGAAAGATTAATTAACTTGGCCAAGAAGACACCATTAATAACTTGTGGGGCTTAAATGTAAACCTGCCCTATCTGGTCATGGAATCTCGGCCTCTTACTATATAAGCTATGTAAGTTCTTACTCTATCTGAAGTTGTGATTACCGCCTAAAATCAATTATATATGACTTCACTCTTCATATCTTGATTAATCTCACCATTGGTTTGTCAATTTTATCTTTTTTCCAAGTATCTGCATTTGCTTTTCAAAATCCTCTTTATATATTTTTTGCTTTCAGTAATGTCTTTGACATTTGTTTTTTTTCTTTATAATTGATTTCCTCATAATTTATTTTGGGTAATTATTTCATTATTTTTCTGTTCCTAGTTTATTAATATGGTTGCTTGGCAATATTTTCTTCCTAATATAAGGATTTAAACCATTTATATTTTCTTCTTCCAAAAACTAAAAACCACCTATGTGCTCCGACTTTTGACATGTGGAGTTTTCATTATTTCATTCTTAACATTTTTTTACTTCCACTATGATTTTTCTTTCATGTCAGTTTAAAGTGCATTTTAAATTTCTAAACATAGCTTGTTTCTATTTGCTGTTGTTCATGCATTTTTTGTTTATTTTCAACTTAATTGCTTTGTGGTTAGAAAACATGATGATCACATTAACTATTCAGTTTTACATTACAACGTATATATGTTCAAAATGTGGTATAGGCCAGGCGTAATGGCTCACTCTTGTAAACCTACCAATCTGGGAGGCCCAGGCAGGAGGATTCCTTGAGCTCAGGAGATGAAGACAAACCAGAGCAAGAGCAAGACCTTATATTTACTAAACATAGAAAAATTAGCCAGGCATGGTGGTAGTCCCAGCAGCTTGGGAGGCTGAGGCAGGAGGATCACTTGAACTCAGAAGTTTGAGGGCCTGTGAGCTTGTCTGATGCCATGGCACTTGGGGCAACATAATGAGACTCCATCTCAAAAAAAAAATAAAGAATTAATACAATATGTGTTTGAAAATAATAAGCGTTTTGTAGTTATTGAATGAATATTTTTATGTGACTTAGTTAGAACCAACTTCTTTGACTAAAGCAGCTATATTCTTATTGATATTTTTGTCTGCTTAATATATATAGTTTTGAAAGAAGTATACTACATTTTAGAAACAAAAGAATAAAAATCCTATATTCAATAGGGAAACATGTTCTTATTACTTTATTAGTTGTCAACCTCCCCACATTTTCCTTGTGGTATTACTTTGCTTAACAAAAACTATGTATAAATATAAGAAAAATATAAATTACCATTTCTGCCCTTATTTTCTGAAATTCCTTATTAGTGGTGATTGATTTTTATCCAGCCATTTAAAGGCAAAATCAAAATATATTAAATAACAATCAAAAATAAACAATATTAATAAATAATTAATGGATAACCTATAGTTTTCGGCAAGATTGAGCTGACTAAATCCCATTGTTTTAAAACTTCTAATTACCTAAAGTAAAGCTTAACTTTTTTCCAACTACCTTTTAAAGCCCACTAGGAATTATATTCAACCCACCTCCTGAATCTTATCTCCCCAATATTCACCTTAGACATTCTAGTAAAAGTAAAGAATTGTCTACCTTTGATGTACTACCTTTGCCTTTGTTCAGGTTGTTTCTTCCAAATAAGGTATATTTTTCCTATGTTTGAGTTCTAAATTCCACTCATCTTTCAAGACTAAACTCAGATTTTGTCTCAGTCTTTAAGATTTTCCAAAGCTTTGTATATATATGGAAAACCAATTGTCTCCTTCATCTCAGCTTTCATAATACTCTTTCTGTACATCTCATTTGCGTAGTTACTTACAGCTGTTGTCTTCATCGGTCCATATCCAAGGATTGTAAAAGCTGAAGGACAGGGAATGTGGTTAATTAAATTTTTCATCATTTGTAAAGCAAATAGCAAGTCCTTAACAAATACTCAATTATGGAATAAGAAAAAAGAAATGTACTCATAAATAAACAGTTTTAATAACATGAGAAACAAATCAAAAACTCAATAGAGATGCTAGGGAGATACTAATGTTCTAGTTTTCTTCACAAAAATCTTTTAGATTCTTAGGTTAAATAATTTTTCAAGACGTATGAGTTTCAAATCAGAGCTGTTGACTGAAGCTTTACCAACTCAATTATGAGTTTTCCAGTTAGTAGACATTTTTTTTGCATAGTAAGTTCCCTCTTACCAGTTATTATGCCTGATCATGCCCCCATGTCTGCCAAAAACAACATCTTCCACCAGTCCTCTGCTTCTCAGCTGTGACACACCAGAACAATGTTTGCTCCTCATTAAAAGCCTGCAAAGCCAACTGAGAGTCCACCCACCATGCAAGCAGCTCAGACCAAACTGGGGAGGAGAGACACATAATCTGATCTTGGTGACTCACACCCCTGACAGGTTATGTGCTACATTCCCCACGATCACATTAGCAGTCGACCATGTGGTGGTGGGAGGGGGGGAACATGCTGCTGTTACAAAGTCCTTGAAAAGCAAACAAACCACAATATTAATCAATTGCAGCTTGCAGAGACCACGTAACTGACGATACACTCATGCCACCTAACTCATAGAGATTGGACCTATGGTTCGGGTCTATCTCCAATGACTAAGCAAGTTTTTATAACCAGATGGGATTCTTCTAAACAAAGAAATTGGCCATGGTTGCCTGATTATTGGCCCTCCCAGTTGTCTGCTTTGACACAGAAAGATCCAGCTCAAGAAGTTAAAGTAATCCAGATTGTTTGAGAAGTGAGGATGATTCAATATTATTAGAGTCCCAGATAACCTCACTGAATTTTGTGATTCTGTATCTCTTCCATCTATACTATAGATATCTGGTTATAACTAAGCTATTTTATGCTCAGGGCTCTGAGCTAATTACTATTAGAAAAGTATCACAATTTCAAAGTCTATTCTGCTTTTTAATCATTTTTGCTTATATAATCCATTTTCTTAACCATATAATGGACTCTTCGGTTTTGGCCAATGCTCAGAACATTTAATGTTCAAAAACTGCATGAGTTTGAAAGGACTGCATTTACTTCTTCACCTGAACAAGACAAAGCTGACCCTCTTTACTGAAAATGCAAAGAAATATTGCAGAGATTTCCCCCACACAAAAGATTTTGATGTTGACAAATTTGCACAAATTTGCAAAGACTAATTATGCAGTTAAATGGTAAAAGCATGAGAAAATCAGTTGCAGTTATTTTATAAAATTGGGAGTTGTACTAAAGGAAAGAGAAACTGAAAAAAGTCAAGAAAATAATGAACACGTTTGCTGTAACAGTAATCTGAACATGGTATTTTATTTCAGATTAGAAGGGTGTCTTCTAAACATTCACCAGAATCTGATATATGCACAGTGTTTCTTGGTGACAGTTTAAAACCACCCAAAAGATGTTCAAGATCATTTAACTGGTTGATCACCAGCTCCCGGATGTGCTAGATTAACTAGTACTGTGAGAGTAGAAATGGAAAATAGAGAAACATTGTGTGTGTCAGGTCAACGTGGATCAATAACAATCCCAGGACATGATTAAAAATTAGAAACTAAAGAAAATATAAAATAAAACAATACTTTAATAATTCAAGAAGAAAAAAATAGGACAGGCTGTCATGATCAGACAACCCCTTCCCATCTCTACTCTGCTGTATTAAATCTGGAAAGTATAATTTACTGGAGTGAAAAGTAAGGAAATAAATGTTGTAGACTTCAAATGAGTAAGTATTCAGAAATAAAAAAAAGTGAAGGGGAAAGATAAGTGGGATACATTTCATATCTGACATATTCCAGCATGAGTTGCACTTCCTAAGAGAGAGTAACTCTACTTTCTCAAGGAACTAAAGAGTATGGACAATATTAAAAATAAATGCATGACAAAATCAATCACTAAGAATTTCACAGTTTGGTATGAAATGTTAAAAATAGTGAAATGAGGTAGTTAAAATGATTTCATCCATTCATAAATCTGATGTATTTATAATTTTAAAACACATCATCACATAGTGATTTCTGTGGTTAAATGTCTATATTGTTAAATGTCTATTGTTATTAAGTAAAATTCATATTTTTCCTTCATGACATAGCTATACAAGACCATGCTCAGGCTGGTCTTGAAGCTCAAGGGACCGTTCCATCGTGGCCTCCCAGAACAGTAGGATTATAGGCATGAGCCACTGGGCCCGGCCTAGACCATAAATTTTAAGGAAATTTTAAAGCAAAATATTAATGTCACAACTTACATAACCAGTCAGATCTACTGACACTATCCTCATAAGATTAAATAATTCCAAATCTTTCTTGAAAACCATGCATAGTTAAAAAGAACTTTCCTCTTAACTGTTTTTAAGATAAGTTAGTTTAAGGTTTTTCACAAATGACCGAATATAAACAAGATTTAGAAACTACATTCAAATATTTCCTTCCACAGAGAGATTAATTCTTAGAGGACAAACCAAACAACACATTGATTAATATAAAGCATATTATTTTCTAATGAAGCAGAAATAAAAATTTTATGAGCACAATTTATATTTAAGCATTGCAATAGTGGTCTAATCGTTAGTATACTACAGTTTTAATTTCAACCAGGCTATATTTTCTTGTTAATTTAAGAATTTTTTAAACCAATGGCAGAAAAAAGGGAAGATGGGAGTCATTGCTGCTCTCAAATGAAAATGAATTATGTAAACACAGATTACTTAGTGTGGGGGAATATGAGAAAGATATCTCTGACTTTTCTCAGCTTGCCAGGTCTGTGTCTCCTCGATCATTAGTTGTACGCACAAAACACCTTACAAATCATAATAAGATAACAGATGAAATACCATTTATGACTCATAATTACATGTCTTATTTTTTGCCTGATAGCATCCTTTTCAGCCGTATACTATGTAAAAAGATTTATACTGAAAAGGTTATATATAACACACATACGTGTTAGGTGTGAGAACGAGCTAGTTGTTTCAGTTACCAAGCTAATAATAATGAACAGCCTCCACAAGTACTGGGGAAATTGTATGTGTGTATACACATGATGTTGGGGTGGTGGAAAGTGACGGAGATAAGCTTTTGATTTAGTCTGCCTCATGAAGGCTAGTTCAGGATAATATTTTGCATGGAGAATCGTACCTCACATCTTAGTTGTCAAGGATAACAAAAGTAAGATTTTTGTGCAGGCTATTTAATTACTATATTCACATGTGCACATTCATGTATGCTTATAAGGATAACTTAAGGAAAAAAGAAGTTCAAATGAGTCCACCATCTGCAAGTCACTAGTCAGGAGCAGAATGTTTTCATCAGTCATTATGGGTCAGATCTCAATGATTAAAACCCCAGAGCTTCTCCAGGGTATAATTTCCTGGTTCTCCACCTGCACACTTCCCCGTGGACCTCATCACCCTTGACTGTAACCAAATTCTAGAAAAGTAAGTTCATTCTAATTTAGGAGCAGACTTTAACAATACATGCACAAGAAAATTCGTAATGTTGATAACCAAATCATACGAGATTTTGTAAAAAGAAATTGCCTTACTTTGTCTACATCTATTATTAACTGATTCCAAAATAATGATATTAAAAAAGTATAGAAATATTTTCTTGAGGCTTCACATCAAATATCTTCACTGGGCCAGCAATTGCATTCCAGTGACCTAAGAATCCCATTCTTTTGAATGCTTTCGGGTCAATAAAACCCCAAATGATTTGGACTTATCACACATCCCTAGTTATTTAAATCTTTGAGCATTTCAAAGGAAATTTAATCAACATAGCCTGATTCATTTACATTTAACTCATCGAAATGGTGATTGTAGGAGTTATTTGATGTTAAGAAACTCGTATTTATGAAAATGCTTGAAATCGGTACTTTTCCGAAAGAGAATGTTATTTCAAGATTAAGCAATTCCTCTCTGAATTTTCCCTGTTCAAAATACAGAATATTTTTAGTTTCTAAGGGTACTGAATTTTCACTGAAGCATTCTATCTTTCTCAATCAAGGCCAGATCACAGAGCTTTCTCTCACTTGGTGCTTGTAATTCCACTGAGATGTCCCCATAATTGCAAACAGTGCACTGGAGTTGTTCTGAAACAAAACAGCTCTCCATGATTAAGGAACTTATCAGACAATGGGTTGAAATGATCTTCTTAGACTTTTTACTTCTTCAGTGAATTGTGCTAATAGCAGAAATAAATGTAACAGAATGTAGGCATGATGGTAATTTTAAAAAACTATTTTAGAAAAAGAGCTAAAACTCTTTCTCAGAACCAATCTGGAAATATAAACGTCAGCAGATGATCTTTATTTAATATATCACTACAGGGTTTTATTTTGCTCTGGCTGTCAAATTAGATGGAATTTGATGTATTTATTTTATTTACATTTATAACCTGAAATAATAAATATACATCCCTATTTTATTTGAAAAAATTAATTTAGAACAGCATTTCATTGCAAAATGATATTTGAGGTTTGTTTGGGAGTGCCAATTTTTATATCTTGGGCTAAATTAATCATTGGATATATGGCTGTATATATGTAGAATAAAAATAATAAAAGATTATTCTGATGGTTTTTATAATAATTGAAATCCTTTTTTATTGAAACCTTTATGATCAATGTTTTTATGCCTTGATACAGCTAAGATAGTGTTATTGTGATAAAATAAAAATTTCATAGTTAGCAATCATTCATCCAGAAAAAGTATATTGAAGACACTAAGACAATAAAATGGTACCAAACTACTTGTCTTTGAATCCTAGTTCTGCTACTTAATTACAGGTTGACTTTGAACTTAAATTATTTGTGCCTGTTTCCATATTTACAGAAACAGAGATAATATGTATATCTCAGGGGTATTGTGAGGACTAAACAAGTTAATATCCATAGAGTATTCAGAACTGCAACAATATAAATACTAGCTTTTATAATATCTAACAGAAAAATAATCAGTTTCATTTGAATTTGACTTTTGAGAATTTTTTTCTTTCTTTGTACTGTCTTGTGTGACCATCTCCGTATAATATAGTAATATGGAATGTTTATTTTAAATTCAAAAGATGTACTAAGTACTTAATGTGCCTTGATAATTAGGTTTTGATCATCTAAAACTAAATATCAAAATAACCAAATAAACATAAATACAGTTGATTTCGTGGTGTTGGATATTTAGTCTTCTTCAGTTGGCTCTGGAATCTCTAATTCCATCACTGGTTACTCATGTCCACTTCAAGACCTCCATATTCTCATTGAACTTCACGTTGTCTTCCCCATTTTAGCTCCACTTTCCAATCATCTGAGTTTTCTTCATGTTGGTATGATTTTTTTTTTCTTTTGGGCTTCATTAGTTTTTTCTTTTGAAATATCCATTTCTCTTCCTCTTCTGTGGTCTCAATGTTATCTTTTCCAGCTTATACAAAAATCCTCTTACTTCTCTTCTTGCCATCCAGTTCTCTCCTTCAAATTAGTCTGTCCACCACTGTCAGCCTTCTGACCTTAACATTGTCTTCTTTATGCTGCTATTGCTCTTTGTAGTCTTCAATATTAAGCTCAAAGTCTTTTTGCTGGTTTCCAGTGTCTCCATTATCTGACTCCTGTGAACTCATTCAGTATGTTTATGCTTCCTGCATTGACATAGGTTTCCTGTGACAGTGGAACACACCCTGATCATTCCTACATTTTTGTTGTTTAATTTCCTCTCCCAATGCTAATCCCTCTGCTTTCTTTTATACGTATTTGTCTATTACATTTTTTAAGGTATATGTCAATTTCTGTTCTCTCCAGAGACTTTTTAACAGACCACACAGCTTTCTCCCTTCACAGAGTCACTATAGCATTTAATGTTCATACTAATAATTTAACATTTCATTTGCTTTTATTTACTTCATCCACAAATCCAAATTCAGACTTCATTTTTCTTGAAGTCTGAACACAATTAACACATTGTACATCAAATCCCTAGGCATTTAATACCCAAGCAAGAAGCATTTATTGTAGGATTAATTGATTAGTAATTAAAATAGTGCATAATTTTAGAAATAATTTTATAGACGCTAGCTCTTAAATTTCATACTTATGAATCATACTTGGTAAACATCCCTCTAGCAGTGCCCTTGTTTAATCTTACCAAGTCTTCTGTTTTATATTCTCAAGCTATTTCTATTTATTCTGGTTT
Organism: Perodicticus potto; assembly: GCA_963574655.1. Lineage (NCBI taxonomy): Eukaryota > Metazoa > Chordata > Mammalia > Primates > Lorisidae > Perodicticus > Perodicticus potto. The sequence continues at coordinate 41,777 of CAUYRH010071078.1, read as the reverse complement.
ATTTTCTTGGCTGCCACCAGCTCAGGCTTTTTAAAGTGGTGATTCTGTGTTTGTCTTTCTATGTGATCTCAATGAACTATGCCTCTTCCTTTTCTTTTATTGTTTGCATCAAAACTTCTAATAATGATTCACAGTACAATCATGACAATTAAATGCCAAATATAGTCATTTCTGTGGTTATTCTGAAGTCAGGAAGACTTCCAGTGTCATCCAAAGGAAAATGCAGTTAAAATGGCAGATTTCAAATGAAAATTAATGCCTTTATGTTCCATTAATGTTCTAAGTTTCTATAGTTTCATAGTGTTAGATGAGCTTGAGTAAGTTATTGCACCCTCATTACTTTAGTTTTTATATGTATATTAATAGGTTTATAAAACTAACAATCAAATATTTTTAAAACTCAAAGTAAATTGACTTATGATTAACTTTTGGGGTAATCATGATATTCAAATTCTTTTTTTTTTTTTTTGCAGGTTTTTTTTGGCCAGGGCTGGGTTTGAACCCGCCACCTCCGGCATATGGGGTCGGCGCCCTACACCTTTGAGCCACAGGTGCCGCCTGATATTCAAATTCTTGACTGTCAACTTTTTTCTGAGTTTGGCCCTAACTTGTCCTTCTCAATTAATCTACCATTGCAACCTAAACAGTGGTCCCCTCTCTGCCTTTGAGCTCAAGCCTACTATTTCCTGCTTTTGGAATGTCCGTTACACTCAACATTGCTTATCCTAAGTCAGATTTATAGTCCTGCTCTATCGCCCTCTAGTCCAGTGGTTTTCAACCTTTGTAATGCCGCAGCCCTTTAATACAATTCCTGTGGGTCATGAACCACAGGTTGAGAACGGCTACTCTAGTCCCTTCTCTGACTATTGAGCCTATTCTTTAATTTCTAGAGAACTTAATAAGTAAAATACAATTTAGAATTAACTGCATGTCTGTTTTGTTAGTTAATGCTTACCTATTTTATCTGCATCAAGGTTGTAAGCATGTTCTGAGTACTATATACTAACTTTACAATTTTTTTTTAGAACAGCTTTAGACTTACAGAATTATTGTCAAGACAGTACAGAGAGTTCCTATTTTTCTCACAACCACTTCATTCTATTATGAATATCTTATATTAGTATCTATTATAATATCTTATATTGTACCTTTATCACAATTAATAAACATTGATTCAATATTATTAACTAAAGCCTATGTTTTTTATTCAGATCCTTAATATCCTTTTTCTGTTCCAGGAATGTCATATCAGAAATAGTAGTATTTTTTTAACTGCTTATAAATACTCATTTCTTTAAATGTTCCTTGAATAAGCTTATCATCTTATTGGTTCTCTCATTCATAAGTAGAAAAAAAAGTTTTTTTTCCTTTTTAAAAAATGTTTTAGGTTAATATGAGGGTATATACAATAAGGTTATGTAATTTTTTTGTAAAGTTAAAGTCCTCATTATAGTTGTGTCTTTCACCCAGGAAGTGTGCCATTTGTGTGTGCAATGTACCTGTTGTGTGGGAACTTATCCAACCCCTTCCCCTTCCCCTTCCCCCACGTTTGAATTTAATTTAGTTTTTCTCTCACATGAATATGTAATTGTTAATCCACTGGTTTTGAAATGGTACTGAGTGCATGTGATACTTACTTTCTTAACCCCAGTGAGAATGGCCCATATTACAAACTCCCAAAGAAGCAGATGCTGGTACGGGTGTGGAGAGAAGGAACACTCATCCACTGTTGGTGGGACTGTGATATAGTTCAGCCTCTAGAGAAAGAAGTATAGGGATTCCTTAAATAACTAAAAGGAGACCTACCATTTGATCCTGCAATCCCCATACTAGTTATCTACGCAAAAGAAAAAAGACATTTTAGCATAAGGACATTTGCACTCAAATGTTTGTAGCAGCACAAATCACAATTGCAAAGATCTGGAATCAACCCAAGTGCCCTGTATGTTAATTTTTTAAAATTAATTAAGTAGTTCAGTCCCTGGCATGGGCTCTATATGTAATTGATGCTGAATAATTTCTTTTGGAGAATAAAATAATAAATAATTTCACATGTTTTAATAACTGCCATAAAGGAAATTTAAGACTATGCATGAGATTTATTAAAGATCTATAACCCAAGGAGTTGCTAGTTATTCTTATTGATTATATGTTCATCATATAATATTTTAAGTTTACCTCAATAACAATATTAGATAACAATTAGAATGATAATAATAATATGAAGAAGAACTAACATTTAATGAACACTTAGTAAGTTCTAAGCCCTCTCACAACCCTTTTATGGATTAATGTAATTCCCACAAAACCTCATAAGATAGACCTTATCAATATCTTGATTTTATAGATGAGAAAGCTTAAGAGAAGCTAAATTATTTGCTCCAGAAACCAGATATCAACAACACAACTTGCACTTATGAATGGAGGCCTCATAGAAGTTATAGGTAAATGTACCTTTTCCAACTTACATACAAATTCAACTTAAGAACAAACCTAAAGAACCTATCTTGTTCATAACCCAGGCACTGCCTTTGTGTGGTCTGTTTGGCAATCAAGTCATTTTATGATTATTGGTTTATCTATATAAAACCATTTGAAAATAAAATCTTCTAAGGGCAACAAGGTAGGTTAATCCAAAAGGCAAAGTATATTCTTAGGACCACCAGGAAAACACGGGCTTTTAACAGTAGTTTTGTTTGTTATTTCAAAGACAAAGCATGGTGCGAGTATAGTGGAAAATGTTTACAGGACATTCGTTCTTACTACTGTGTCTGCTTTAGTGTCTGTACACCTGCATCAGCTGCCTAGTTCTTCGCTTTCATGACCTCTTGGTTTTGTGGCTTTTCAGATGCTCCCACTGAAGGCGTAGAGTGTGATTTCCCACTTCTTGGCTTCAGGTTTGGCCAGCAGACTTGTTCTGGTCAATAGAATCAGACAGAACTGATGGTGGGCCAACTCTCAGACAGGCCCTAAGAGCGATTTGCTTGTTTCCTGGCTCCTGCTTAGGTTCCTGACATCAACTTAAAAAGAATAAGCCTGGACTAGCCAGCTGGTCCCAGGAGTAGCATGAGAAACATGTGGTGTCCAGCCAAACTGTCCACAGGGAGCCTGCCTAGATCATCTGAGCACTTGAGCAATACCAGCTGAAATTAGTAGAGCCATGCAGCTGCACCAGGCTTAGATCAGATGACGTCCAGCTGTCAGGATCACCACCTAAGTAAATAGCGAATGTTGTGTGTTGATGAGATTTTTTGTCACCCTTTGCTGCATAGCATCCTCATGGTCAATAGTATTGCTTTTATTGGAAATTACATAATGGAATATAGATATAGTACCATGACCTTTTCACTAGCTAGAGCTACAAGGGATCTTAGTCTGACACTTTCAGGTGGGAAATCTGATTAGACCATTGTAAAACTGGAAAATTTTTGAATATGTTTATTTCTATGTGAGTTTGTTTCATGAAGGGGATATTTTTCTGATCATTGAAAAATTAGACATCAGGGACAGTGTACTGAGGTGAGGATAAAAATATATAAGTATAATGTAGGGTATCATCTGTCTTTCTACAATGATCAGCTTAAAGGCCCATCCCTGGGAAGGGTTCCTGCCTTTTCAAATATGGGTTGATCATCCTCGTGAGCATTTTCAGAGCATGGAACTCTTTTTTCCCTAAGGTAGCCTTTTTATACTTCTTTACTTCTCTGTACACTCTTCCAGACTTCAGTGCCTAGAAGGGAAAGACACTTCTTGTTCACTGCTTTATGTCGAACACTAAATAAACTTCCACATAACTGTGGTCCCTAAATCTTGGCTCTAGGTCTGTACTGGTCAGCCATGGCCTGTTAGAAACCAGGTATCCAGCAGGAGGGAAGCAGTGGATGAGTGAGAAAAGCTTCCTATATATTTACAGCTGCTCTTTATCACTGTGTCACCACCTGAGCTCTGCCTCCTATCAGATTGATGGTGGCATAGATGCTCAGGGGAGCACAAACCCTACTGTAAACTCCACATATGAGAATCTAATGCCCGATGATCTAAGGTGGAGCTGAAGTGGTGATGCTAGCAGTGGGGAGCGGTTGCAAATACAGACAATCATTAGCAGAGAGGGTTGATTGCACAGAGACCATAATAAATCAATTGTTTGTAGAGCCATATAAAAACCTTCCCAACACCCCTCCCCAGTCCATAGAAAACTGTTCTTCCATGAAACCAGCCCCTGGTGCCAAAATGGTTGGGGACTACTGACGTAGCCCTCAATAAACAATATTTTTTTTCTGTGAAGTGATAGAGACTTTCATTTTTTAAATGTTTATTTGTGTTCACTAAGAAATATAACTCATTTTAGACATTTTGTTTCATGGTACAATAAAGATTACTTTCTTCTTTTCCAAAGGGTTATCTTTTATTGCTTTTATTACTATTATAGATGTAGAGATTATAAGAGTGTTCTGAAAAATAAATATTTCTCTTTCATATACTCAGTCTTTTCCCTAGAAAAAAATATATGTCTAACTATTTCTAGGGCTTTTTAGTTGTTATTGAAATAATTCAAAATATGTGCTTATACTTTCATTTAAGTATATCAATTTAGATATTATCCATAGTTTCATTTGCATTAAAAAAGATGAATTTTACTACCTTACACTAACGCATGTTTTATCCAAAAAATATAAGCAGATTTTTTTTCACATTTTGGATTTTTATTTTAGTATTTATAATCTTAAGGGATGTGTTAAAGGTGGTGATAGAGGGCATAGGTGGTAAGTAGTGTCAACCAAAGTCAAAGCAGAGCTGAGCTCCACACTGCTGTTTCAAGCAAAATCAAGATAATCAATTAGTAAAGATAAATTAGTTAAACAATAGAGGTGGTCTGAGAAGGCTGATAGAGTGATGGAGATTCAGTAATAACTGTCAAATCTCTATTTATTGAAAGACGTGGGCTAAAGCAAAAGATTCTGTCTCTGATAGCTTGTATATAAAACAGTACTTATTGGTGGAGGCCACCTTAGCTAGGTCAGAATATCAGGTCATAAAATCTCTATCATCCTAAAGTATAGAAAAAATTTATTCTAAAGGGGAGACCATAATCCAGCTTGAAGGTGGGACGCAAGTAGAGCTGGTTGCCCTGACGTTAGTGGGCACTGTGAAACCCATTGGAGAAAGCTTCCATCTGCAATTTTAAATGAACTAGTCTGTTTTGTTTCCGCATTCCGTAGTGGGTGTTTTGATGTTTGCAAAATATTTACAATACATTCTCTACATGTTGGCCACCTCTTTGTAAAATTTTGTAATGAATATTTTGTAAATACAGGTACATTTAGCTGCAACTTCTCATTTTTCCCCATTACTTGGTGACTTTAAGGGTGACTTTTGCCCTAACTCTGGTTATGTGAGTAAGTCATAGTCTTCTAATGCATTGCTCTTTGTGAAGGTAATGAGAATTGGACAGTTTTGAACCAATATCACTAATTCATGTGTAATCTTAACAATGGCTATTAATACTGATCTTTGAAATTGTATGGGTTAAAGCGTGTATAGCTAGACAATATCACAAAGTTCACCAAAGGCCGTTTTCTAATTTTGCATTCAAGGAAAGTAACCAACATCAACTTTACCCCGAGTTATTCCTGGACAGTAGTTTTTCTCTATGGTATAAGTGTCTTTATGTTTGCAGCCCTATTGCTTATAAACATACTTGACACATAGTGAGACTTTGATAAATGTTTTTGAATTAGTGTACTTCTTCACCGTTATTGAAGGAATACGTCCATGGAATCCAGTCATGAGTTATGTTTCTGAGAATTTAAGTAATTCGAGGGCTTTTACTTTAAAAAGTGTCACCCATCCACTGAAGAGTTAAGCATATATTCTCAAAGCAAGAGATCAACCGTATTTAAAAAGTGAAATTACATGTGAAGTGCGGAAAATAATCTAAAAATTGATTATCAGAACGATTAGACTTCCAGTGAGACATTTGGAGCGCGAATTTCATTTATATGTGCATATAGTTGTGTGCGGACTTGTTCACTAAAAAGTGGTAGGAAGTGCCCACGCTCTGGGTCCTGCGCAGTCGGGGTGCCCTTGTTGTCCGCACACTCTCCCGCCTTCAGTTCTTCAGTTCCTCAGTTTAAGAACAGAGAACTCAGAGTGGCTGCACTCTGGCTGCTATTAATTTCTATGCCCAGGGAAAGAGGCAATTTATCAGATAGCTGAGCCCCAAGCCATACAGGGCTTAGAGATTAAAATGATCACCTTGAATTGCACTCAGAAACTAAAAGGCAATCAGCTCAGACCGCAGAGCTCAGGTGCACCACGCGCCCCGCAGCCAATCTAGTCAAGCGAGCGGACTGCGGCGCGTTCAGGGGCTGAAGCTTCCGAGTGGTTTCTAAAGTGTTGTTCCGCACAAAGCTCGGAGCTTGAATCGAATACAAATTTTTCATGTGTTTGAGGATTTCTCCTGGAAGAAATAATTTTTAAAGAGAAAACACATGAACAATTTTATGAAACAGACGCCAGGGAATTTGTTTAAATCAAAGGATGCCAGTGAAACAAAATGTACTATTGAAATGATGAGCAAGAAAGTTTTAAAACCTTATGCCCAACACCTCTGTAAGTTCTTAGAATCTTCACACACTCTTCTCCCGCGAGAAAATCACTGGAGAAATTAGTGAGCTGACTGTTCCCGCCCAGAGTTCATCCTCACTTTTTAACGTGGGAAATACTATTTACTATCACAATTGAAGTCAGAGCTAAACAAACTCATTTAATAATGAAAGCTTGTGGAAAGGCTTCCGCAAGGGCATAGGGTCTTTCTAATATCCAGGGGTCAGTGTAAGAATCACATTGGATAAACACGAGAGAATGGCTCATGGTTTAAGTATCAGGTTCGACATTTGGAGACTCCTGTGGACATTTGGTTTAAATCCCCTTGTGGTTCGTACAGTCTTTCTGGGGTAGGTAAACTCAATTTGTGCAATGAGCTGTGTTTTTCCCCTCATGATCTGCCATTATCTGCCTCCCTGCTGTCCTTTTGTGGTACAAGAAATTCCCACAAGTGCCTGTATCTTTCAGGGATGGCAGGAGAAGGAGATGACAAAGTCCTTACTGATCTTACTTTCAGTCTGAAACCCGTAGAAGAGAGTGTGCAACAGAAAAACACAAGTGGAAAGCTTTATTTTAAATATCTAAAAGCATTATCATAAATGAATTTATTGAAATTCGATTATATTTTTCTATTAGTACTTCATATAAAAGACATATCAATATCAAAATAAAGTTCCTAATCATTTGTAAAAAATTCAAACTGCAAGTTGATATACAATTAAGGAAGGTAAAAGCAAGCAGTAAGAGACTGCCTACTATAAGAAGGACTTCTTTCATATATCCTTAAATGATGCAAAGGGTCATCAGAAGTTTCAAAACATCTTAGAAGGGTACAGGTGAAACTTACTGAATGCAGAATATAAAGGTCTGAACACAATAACTAAGAAAATGCCATGAATGCTATGTTAACCAGTTTGATGAAAATATTTCAGGTTGTATAAGAAACCAGCACACTGTACCCTGTGATTACATTAATGTACACAGCTATGATTTAATTAAAAAAAAAAGTTTCAAAATATAAGAGAAAGCTATAACACAAGCTGGCTAACATAGAAAGTGCTCATGGCCTGAGCATGTAAATCTTTGCCAAGAAAAATGCGTAAAGTGGTTATTAACACTTCTGAAAGAATCTGTCATTATGAAACATTTAGAGCCACAGATGTTTGCCAAATGATCATCACATGTAATAATTTCCAAGTTACTCAGAGATGGCTAACGATTCATTCATTGAATCATCATTCTCAATAACACATGTTTACATTTTTCTTTATTGCATTCAAATTTTTCAACTTGATTAATTTAACCTAGGAATAAGAATTCCTCAAGTACAATTTAAATTAAAACGAAGTAGTCTAATACATGTTCACTTTCTTTCATTGCTCAGTTATTGGTCTTGGATTTCTTGCCAACTTTTAAGCCAAGTGTACTTTATCCTTAACTTATATTTATCTAGGAGATTTATCTATTTGTCTAGAAGACTTGAACTGTTTTATAATGCTTTCCTGACAAATGCTTGAACTTCGAAGAAAGAAACAATTTCATGTAGGTCTTGTCTCATTGACTAATAAGGGCGAGCCAAAAGAAAATAATATTAAGATCTGTGATTTCTTCAACAATCTTCAGTAAGGAAAAAATATGTACCCTGAGAAATAATATTTTAAATGGGATTCATAGTTGTGTATAATTTGTAACTATTTAGTCACTTGATGTCAAGTCTAACCCATTACATATGGTTTAATACGTCAAAGCAAGAAAGTTATATTCTAATAGATTGATTTTCATTATGAAATATGTGTGCTAATATGTGAAAAAATGTTGAAAATGTTCAACACTGCTAATCATCAGAGAAATGCAAATTAAAACGACAATGAGGTGGCACCTCACCCCAGTTAGAATGACTGTTTTCAAAAGAGACAAAAATATATTAAATGCTGGTGAGGCTGTGGAAAAAAAGGAACTCTATACACTGTTGGTGGGAGTGTAAATTAGTAGAACCATTGAGGAAAACAGCATGGAGATTCTTCAAAACATGAAAAATAGAATTACGATGTGATCCAGCAGTCTGATTACTGGATATATAACCAAAGGAAATGAAATCAATATGTTGAAAAGTTATCTGAAAAACATGTTTATTGCGGAACTATTCACAACAGCCAAGGTATGAAATCAATCCAAATGCCCTGCTACAAATAAAGGGACAAAATGAAACACTATTCAGCCACCAAACAGAGTGAAAACCTGACATTTCCTTCAACATGATTAACCTGAACGACATTGTGTTAAGAGAAATAAACAAGGCACAGAAAGGCAAGAGCCACACGATCTTGCTCATGTGGAATCTTCAAGTTTGATTTCATAGAGGTAGAGAGTAGAGTAGTGGTTACTAGAGGATGGGGATTGGCATTGGGGAAGAGGAGCAAGAGATGTTGGTCAATGGATACAAAGTTGCAGTCAGACAAGAAGCGATTTACTACACAGTAGGTTGGCTATAGGAATAACACTGTAGCACACATTTCAAGATAGCTACAAGATTTTGAATGTTGTTACCACGAAGACATGATAAATATTCAAAGTGATAGATATGGTAATTACCCCAACTGGATCATTCTACTATGTGTACAAAGACTGCACTGAAACATCTCATTATATTCTATAATACATGCATTTATTACATATCAGTCATTAGTGAAAAAATAAATTTAGAAAGTTTGCGGTGAAGGTAAGTGGTCCTACTGTCTCTATATATCTTCGTGGAACTTCCTAGCCACATTTTTTTCGCACTGTTTCTCTACAAAGATTCAGGAAGGTCATACCTTTCCACTCCCCCTCTGTTTTCCATATATGGAATAGAATAGTCAGATGCTACAAAGAAACATAAAAGCAGTGATGTCCCAGAGTACTACCTGCAAGGATAATGATGTTCTATGATCTGCAACAAGTCACACGCTTTTATTGAGCGCACAAATACGGCCAATGGGAATGAGGAACTGAGCCTTAGCTTTTATTATTTCCTAATTTTAATTTATATAAACTTCCATTTAAAACCTCTCATCTGGCCCACAGCTTGTAAATAACTTTTGTCAGGACATAGTCACGCTCATTTCTTTACATACTGTCTATAGCTGTATTTGTGCTCAACAGAGTCAAATAATTCCTGCAGAGACCTTATGAATCACAAAACAAAAATATTATTACCTGGCCCTTGACAGAAATGTTTGCCAATGCTGCTCTAGAGGATATTTTTGCTTTTCGACTAGAAGAGGTTCCTTGATACCTGACTGAGTTTTATGAGTTTTCTGAAATGGTAGAGAACTTCTATCCCCCTCTTACCTGACTTCAGAGTTTGATTACAGAACTGCAGTTTCTCGATGACTTTTAGATTTTGGAGAAGTGTGTTTAGGACCTAGTCTTTCCCTCATAAGTTATGATGCACATTAAGCCTGATGTTTTCCAGAAAAAAAAAGTGCAAAGATTTGGGTCATTATAAAGAACTGATTCCTTACGAAAAAGAGAAACACCTCTCGTTCTTTTAGGTGTCTTTGCTGAGGTGCTCTGTAACTAGTTTTTGAATGAATGAAAGGAAAGAAACATGTGCATGATAAACTAATTTCAATACCCTCAGAAATATAAATGGCTCTATACTCTTGCTTTCTTTCACTGCTAAAATAATTCTGTAATACTTCCTATGAAGAGGACAGGAATCACAAAAATTATGTGTAATCATCAGATTATCAAATACAGATTTGGACATTTTCTTCTTTTAAATAATTCACAATCGGAAAACATAAATCTTTTGCAAAAATAGTTTACATTACTAACATGTATGTTCAAGCGGTATACATGAAGAAATATTTTTTGTTTCAACAAATTTGGGTGGTAAGTACCACCATGATGCCAGACAGAAATCACTTTTCTTTGTCTACCGAGTTTTAGTTGGTTTATTCTCCCTTGCCATACACAACCATTTATTATAGCTTATTACCTGTCTTTATTCTAATAAACATTAGTGAATCATATACTTTAAACATGATTTTAATCTTCATCCAGAAATTTTAAAGAAAATGATATCCGGTTAAAAGCAAGAGGCCTTGACAGCTTTTAAAAATCAATTTGATTCCTAGATATGCATCCCCAAGTCCCCCAAAGAGGATTTATTGGTAAATAATACAAACCAATTGTTCCCCTTGACAAAAAGTCCTTTAAGCCTTAGATCATTATCATATGACAACAAGAAAGTATGTTATAAGTGAATTTTAACTCTTAGTTCTCCTTCCTTACAAAGTGCTTTGTACTTTCAAAACTAAATTAATTCTGTTCCATGTATTGGAACAACCACTACCCCTTTTCTTCATCTGGCAACCTTCTAGGAGTCCTTTAGAAATGTATAAGTCGCCACTTTCTTTAAGAAATCATAGACTGGACAAAAAGCATATCCTAGGCACTCCCACCGGTTCCCACCCATGCATTGATTAGGGAACTTCTTTTACTATATGAAATAATATCTCTCTCTCTTTTTTAGGGGAGTCAGAGTCTTGCTCTGTTGAGTGGACTAGAATGCCATGGCTTCAACCTACCTCACAGCAACCTCATACTCCTGGGTTCAATCAATCCTCCTGCCTCAGCCTGGTACTATAGCAAGCACCACAATGCCTAGTTAATTTTTCTCTCTTTTTCTTTTTGTTTCTTTTCCTTTATTTTCTTTCTCTTCCCTTCTTCTCTCCTCTCTTCCCCTTTCCTTTTCCTTTTCTTTTTCCTTTGCTTTTCCTTTTCTTTTCCTTTCCTTTTCTTTCTTTTCTTTCTTTTTTTTAAAATTAGAGATGAGTTCTTTTTTGTTATTGTTGGGGATTCATTGAGGGTACAAAAAAACAGGTTATACTGATTCCCTTTGTTAGGTAAAGTCCCTCTTACAACTGTGTTTTTCCCCCAAAAGGTGTGGCAGACACCAAGACCCAACCCCCCCTTGCTCCTTCCCTCTCTCTGCTCTTCCTTTCCCCTACCCCTCCCTCCTTCTTACTAGAGACGAGTTCTTGTTTTGTTCAGGCTTGCCTCAGAATCCTGGCCTTAAGTAATTATAATCTCTTGGCCTCCCAGTGCTAGGATTACAGGCATGAGCCACCTTGCCTGAAATCATCACTTGAGTGTCCCTCTCCAGTCAAATTTCAAGCTCCTTGAAAGTTCCTTGATGGGAAGATTCAGTTCTACTAGGTACTTCTAAAATGTTAAACAGATCTGTTCAACTCCGTTAAGTCAGAGAGAGAAATCTGTTCAAAATTACTGTGATGATGTAAATCAGTTTTCAGTAGGCAGCTCTCCAAATCTGTTTGCACAATAACTGGAATTCATGTGAATGAATGATAAAAGAGGCAGATGTGACATATTTCCTGAAATGGAAATTATAAATGACTTTCTAAAAGAGGCCCAGAGTTGGGATCTAATGTTTAGAAGTGCGTACTCTGCTTCTACTTCTACTACTCCACCCCACTACACTTCTTAAAGTCTATTTTACATAGATAACTTTGCAGCACTAAGTTTGTTAGTTTAATAAATTATATGTTAAACTAACTCGACCAAACAATTTGAGACCTACTTCATTTTATTCCCACCTCCATGCAGCGTTTCAAACACATTTCCCCTTTTTAAATCTCAATTTCTCTTCATTTTCATTATTATTTTTTATTTATTTGACTGGCTTTTCTATATCCCTTTTTAATTTTTTTCTCCCTCTTCAACTCACTTTGTGCTTAAATGTCTTTTCTTCTCTCTTTATTGATTCTATAAAAAGTCACACTGTATATAAATTTTCTCCAATTCAGTTCCAATCATATTTATAATTGTTTGCAAGGCTGTGTAAGACCAACTTGAAAAACAATCGATTATCTCTCTAACAAAACACATGGACCATTATTTATAAGTAAAAATATGTATTACTAAGTTGAATAGAAAATAGCTGAGATTTTCACATAATATTAAGAAACAGACCGTGTATTTCAAGCAGAGACAAGATTTGCTAGATTCTATCAGTCCAAGAAATCAGAAAAAAGCATTGGCTGAAAAGTATTAAAAAGAGACATTTTCTTTTTCCTTATAAGAAAATAAAGAAAACTAAAATAATTGGTATGAAAGTGGACAGATACTTCTTTTAAGGAAAGCCTGGGAAAAAGGATAACATGTATGTAAACTAACCAGATGTTTATGATTAGTTCCTAGTTAACATCACCCAGCTGGCTAAGGATGATTTTTATGGAGGGAGAGATTGTAGAATGCCACATGTTTACATAAATCATAACTACAGCAGTCATGATCCTGGGGCAAAAGAGCTACACATCCCATTTTAGGTAACCTCTTCAAATCACACCATATAACATTAGAATAGCCATTACTCCCCAGCACGATATCTGCTTCCAGTTTCCTCCTATATTTTGATGGGTGTCATTATGTGTCAGCCTGCATTCTGTTCTATAACGCTGTAACACATTGTGTGGGGTTTGTACCAGGTGAAGTCCATTACAATATTTAATATTGCTGTCACTGGATTGGGAAAACATATACAGCAATTCTTTTAGGTTAAATATTTGTTTAAAAAAATAGGTTGTTCATATACTGTTGAGATATTTATATCAAGAACTATATTTCAATTATAATCATAATGCCATTCATTACTATATACCATTTAAATAGAGCTTTCCATTTTCTTCTATTCAAAGAATAAATACGAATATTTGTACAACAAATATTTGAACTTAATAAAAATGACAGGGGCGGCGCCTGTGGCTCAAAGGAGCAGGGCACCAGCCGCATATGTCAGAGGTGGCAGGTTCAAATCCAGCTCCGGCCAAAAATTGCAAAAAAGAAAACAAAAAAGAGAGAGAAGGAATTGTGTTGCTTTCTTTAATTTTGAATCTAAACTCTTTAAAATCACCTTAAAGGCTATATGATATTTCATATAATAAATTAAGTAAAATCTAAGGAAGTCTGAATAAAGTATAGATTTTAACTTATTGGTTCATCAGTTGTGATAAATATACTGTAGCAATGTAAAACATGTAGTCTTTTGTTCTCAGTATTTTAAAGTATTACAATAATGAGTTTTATCATGTGTTATTATAAAATCAGTTTTGAGATCACACTTTCTGGTACATATCATGTTAACAAAGGTTTGGATTGCTTAATGATGCAATTTAACAAGTGTTCAAGGGACAGTTAATTATCATTGCATACAAGTTGTAGGAAAATAAAAACAGGACAAATGCTGTTCACCATTTGTAAAATCATAAATATTAATTCAATAAGATAATCATTCCTTGGATAAATATCATTGGCTATGATACTGCCACTGTAAAAGCTCAGAATGTTAATTCATATATCTAGTTTTATGGGTTTGAAACCCCTTAGCATAAAAAAACCCTAAGGGAAAATATTTTGTGAATTTTATTAAAATGAATTATTGTTTCTAACAAAGGATTGTATACAAGTAATATACAAACAACAGATCAGAGGGGAAAGAAATCTGCAACATTTAAAACTGACATGAAACTCGTAGCTAGAATTCACAAGTCAACAAAAATAAGATAACAATCCTACTAGTAAGGAAATTAAATAATCAATTTTCAAAAAAGGAAGTGAACAGTTTAAAATCTCTAAAGTAGACACAAGTAGAAACATAGTTTAGTACAACCATTCTAAAGTGAAATTTACATGGCTGTGCCTAATGAAATCAAGAATTCATATCTACATAATTCAAATTCTGCTCCTGAATCTGATAATATCCCAGGGAAATTGTCATATAGTCCTATAACTGAGACATGAAAGCGTTCTTCAGAGTAACATTGCTGTAGCACAGAGGTAGAAGAAAGTTAGATGCTCATCAATGGAAGTGTGAGTAAGTACAATTTGGTGAATCTCCATGTTATGGGGCAGGTAAATGCAATGAATGAAATACATCTGAAACAACATAAGTGACCTAGTGGGTATCACTTACATGCTTTAAAGAATGTGACATAAAATAATAGCGTATTGATAAAAGATACATATATGCTTCAGACATACTTGAAGGTTGCTGATAGAGAAGTGCAGAATAAGGATGAAAGAGGATAAAACCTAAGTAAAAGGGAAAAGAGATTTTCACAAAATGAGGGTAGTATGCCATGAACTATAAAGTATGTAACTTGTTGCCTTTTAAAAAATTATTTGAATTAAAAAAAATGCTAGGATAATGCCTACAAATTTGCATGCAGAAGTTTCCCAAGAGGACACAAAACTCAAACTTAGTACATATGTTTGATACATTAGCATCTGATTGCTACATAAATAATAATCATTCAAATCTTGCTCTTTTGTAATGTTTTATACTAACCAGCTATCTGATATAATAATTGATTGCCACAAAAGCAAAAATTGTACAAAATACTTGGTGTTCCTTAAGGGGAATGAGAACTGCCAAAATCACCAATAGTCAAGAAAAAAAAATTGGAATCAAAAATAGTTTGTTTTATCCTTTGGGAAAAAAAAACATTATTCTCCATTAGATTCCTAATTTCTCATGCTTGCTAGAGGCTGTCAATGGTGCAGATGGGTTGACTCATTAATTTGGCTGTATATTAGTCAAATTATGTTAGCAAATATTTCCTTCTATATTTTCAGTCTAAAATGTTTAAACTAGCTGGGCATGGTGGCTCACCAAATAGCAAATAAGCATGACTTACTGGGAAAATTCCATTCTTCTATCAAAAAGTGGCAAAGTGACTAGGTAGAAGGTCTAGGTACAATAAAATGGAGTCTCCACTGTGCATGGCTCCAAAATACATGAATTTAACTTATCACAGTTTGTTAAAATAACACCAGCTGATCAACAGAGGAGTTCACATTTCAGTAACCACGTTATGTTGCCTCAGAACAATCACTAACAGGGCAAACTTGGTCGCTAGCTCTTCAGTTCACAAATCCCTACCATGTGAAAACACCTGCCCATCATGGTCTGCGACCAACCATGTCCCTTCTTTTAAAATGTGCCGGGCTCTGGTGTCTGTGTCCCCGTTATGTGATTCATCCTCAGGCAGCAAATCATGTAGCTCTGCTGCCCCTTGATTTTCAGCAACAACCCACCACTTTACAAACAAAAAAAAAAAAAAAAAAAAAAAAAACCCGGATAATCAAAAGAAAGGTTTGGTCAATACAGATGAGCAGGGGTCCTCAAACTACGGTCCACGGGCCACATGCAGCCCGCCAAGGACATTTATCCAGCCCGCAGGGTGGTTCTGATGCCGCTGCCTATCCTGCTTAGCGGCAGACTCATCCCCGCCTGCAGTGAGCATGCGTGACTTCGACTCCCCTCCTTCTGTCTCCGGACTCCTCCTCTTAGTCTCGGGGGTAAACAGACTACTCACGAGCTTGCCTATGCAGAGCTTACTGCTGCTTGAGGATCGAGGTAAGAACAAGTTAGGATTTATTTTTTTTTAAGTTAAGAGGTCTATTTTTTTTTATTTTGTACTTAGTAGGGCCTTCTTTTTGCCTTTAAGGGGGGCCTTTTTTTCCTGAAGTTAGGAGGTCTTTGTGCAGTGTGCATAGGAATTTGTTCATAGTTTTTTTTTTTTTTTTTTGCTATAGTTCGGCCCTCCAATGGTCTGAGGGACAGTGAACTGGCCCCCTGTTTAAAAAGTTTGAGACCCCTGTGAGATGAGAATGCAGCAAAGAAACAAAAATTGATGATGCTGGAAGAGAAATTTGAATAAAATGTGAATGGAGTTATAGGAGAAATAGCTGACAGGGGAAGTGTTGGCATTTCACAGTTGAGAATTTAGATATGCAGCTAGAGGAAGTTAGTAGAAGCAAATTTACTGACATAAATTAAGGAGAATGGTAATGACATGGAGGAGGGTGAGGTCCTAGAGAAAGTGATGCTACAAAACAACTTCACCATTGAAGGAAACCTCAAGGTATTTCGTGACTGGGAAGTATAAAGGATAAAGTGTTAGGCATTAATCCAAACTTAGAAAAGAAATAACGGTTCACCAATGGATAGAAAAATATTTCTTGTGTGCTTTAATCTAGATGATGATAAGGCAAGTAGTGTTGAGCATACTCCTGATACGTTATTTGCAAGGAAAGAAAACATTTTAGTTCTGTTGTTTCTGATGTTTTGAATTAGAACAAACAATGCTAGTTTTTCTATTTTTCCCTTCCCTGTATTTTATAACAGAAAGGTCTTTAAAATCTTTTTATACTTTGTTGTAAAAGTTTGTAAAGATTATAAAACAATTTTAATTTTTCCTACTGATTACTAAAACCACTTTGTAAGGTTTGAGTTTGCATAATAACTTCTATAATCCATAATATTATCCAAAGCGAGGGCTGCCTGTATGTTATTCATACTAATTTATAGTTTTCAAAAGGAGTTTAAAGATATTAGTTTAACTCATGCTCTTGGAAGTTGAGTGAAAACTGTGATTATCATTTTTCTGTAGTTTCCTGAAACTAGGTAAGGCCCTTGTGTACCCAAAGTAAACAAACTAGTAAGAAACACAACTAGGCACCATTACAACAAAGAATTTATGCATTTGTACCATAATTTAGTCATGTTTAGTTGAGTAACTACTATGTTCTAGAAGTAGTGATCACCACTATGGATAAGAGTGAACATGGCAAATAAAATTTTCTTTTCCTTGTGAACCATACTATCTTCTGTATATCTTTGTTCCTTACTTTTGCATCAAAAAATTCAATGCTGTAGAAAAAAAAAATTGATGATGAAAAACACATTATAGGCTCTGCGCCTGTGGTTCAATGGGCTAAGGTGCCAGCCACGCACACCTGAGTTGGCAGGTTCGAATCCAGCTGGACGGCCAAACAACAATGATGGCTGCAACCAAAAAAAAAAAAAAAAATGGCCGGGCATGGCGGGCACCTGTAGTCAAGCTACTTGGGAGGCAAAGGCAAGAGACTCACTTGAGCCCAGGAATTGGAGGTTGCTGTGAGCTGTGATGCCACTGCACTCTATCCAGGGTGACAGCTTGAGGCTCTGTCTCAAAAAAATAAAACATTATACTAGTCTTATTATTTAACATATTCTGTGTATATTTTCTTAATCTGGAATCAATATTTCTATTAAATCAAAGACAATAACTCATGCAATAATAATGTATGTTTAAACAAGAGTACATAACTTTTATTATTTTGCTATTTGGATATTTTCAAAATGTGATATGACACATGCTTTTATTCATGTTAAAGATAAATGTATTCTGATCTTTTTCTCTAGGTGTAAGGTTCAAGCATCTTGCAAAATGAATGATAGAACATTGTGACCTTAAAATATCTGGCACTATATACTGTACATATGTGATTCCAATTTTTTTACTTATTGTTAAATGACATAAAATTGCAAATTTTTTCTATGTAAGAAATAAAGCATTTAACTTTAATTTTAACAATTAAGATTAAGTTAGCTTCATAGTAGGGCTGAGTACACAATTATGATTTAATAAAAATTAAAATATATATATATATAAATATCTTAACACAATAACTAAGAAAATGCCATGAAGGCTATGTTAACCAGTTTGATGAAAATATTTCAAATTGTATATAAAACCAACACATTGTACCCTATGATTGCATCAATGCACACAGCTATGATTTAATAAAAAAAAAAAAAGAAAGAAAATAAAACAGTTAAAGACTCAAGAGAAAGGCATTCAAAAAAAAAAGATTAAGTATATTTTAGCAGATTAGAAAATGTTAAATTTTCACTGAACTCTATTATAATGATGAGTAACATAGAATTAAAAAATCCCATGCTACTTTAATATCTCAGCACCCAATTTTCTATTCAGAGGCAATATCAGAAGCTGACACCACTCAATGTATTCAGATTAATAACTCATGCATAAACATGAGATAAGTGTATAATAAATGTATACATATATCTACGCGGAGAGTGCTGAAAATGTATACACATGTTAAGAAATGATAAAAACTATTAAATTTGAAATACTCAGGTAGTATTTGACTTCTATAATTATTAGAGGTGCTCAACATGATTTGCTTGCATCTTTTGTTATCAGTATCTTTGAATATTATACTTTTAATACAGTTTTTTCCTTTCTTAAAATGTCTACACTCTTTCTGGCACCCTCTAAGTGTGTGGGTATATATAGGTAATTACACATATGGAGAGAGAAAGGTCAGACATATTAAGAAGAATCTGAACATAGCAACCTTTTTCAGTGAATATGGGCACACATCCTGTTTGACAGTAAAGCAACATTACTGCTATAAGAAGAAATTATCTAATTTATGATCATTGAAAAATTTGCTGTATAACAATTATTTGAAATTTATAATAAATACAGACAAGTATTTATTTTTATGTATATTTTACTTCCGATGACAATAATTTCAACTGTTTTGATTTACTATTTTATATTTGTAAAGTAATATTAAGTCTATGTTTACTTATGGTTTTTCAAAAATTTTGTATCCATTCTCATATCCATTAATTGGCCTCCTATATCTATCTCCATTAACCAAATAATGGTGGGAATGAGAAAGTCAAATTTTGCATTTCTATGTAATATCTTCATGTTAAAGAGAATTCGTATTCTTTCATCCTCAATATCAAGTGTGTTATTATCTTTGAATAAGAGATGAATTTGAACCAAAATAAAATTTTTGATGGACTAAAGGACATTGCCAAGAACAGAATCTTTAATGCTTTATATGTGGTTAATAATTTTTTTATTTTAGTTTGTAAATTATATTATACTTATCTTATATTGTTGATATTTTAAAAGTTTCTTATATATAATATATAAAAGTAGTTCATTTTATTTGCCATACATTTATTTACAAATTCCTATTATGTTTAATTACTATAACAGATTCTGAAATATGAAAGTTAATAAAAAGATTTCCTATCATTATGAATATAATCAATATAATAAGTATAACAACATACATATGCAACATTGCACGAGAATAGACACAGGGAAAGTTTTCATTGAGTCAAAGGAATTCCTGAAAGTTCTGTTTGTGATTACATACACTTCCTTCAGTTCGGCGGCCCCCAACCTTTTTGGCACTAAGACCAGTGTCATGGAAGGCAATCTTTCCAGGGAAGAGGGTGTGTGGGAGAGGTGGAGAGTGGCTGGCTGCTATAAATATAGATGAAGGTACTTCCTCTCTTTCTCTCTCTGTTTCTTTTATTCTCCCTCCCTTTCCCTCTCTCTGCCTCTCTTTCCTTTGCCTGCCACTCACCTCCTCTTGTGCAGCTCGGGTCCTACCTTTCATAGAAGACAGAACACAGTTTTTCCATTAGTCGATGTTGGGCCACATGTTTGGCCTCTAAGTCATTTTTTAATGGTTTATTTTCTAAGTTTTATCTCTGTTACATTGCTTTACTGCTTGGAACATTTCTCCCACCTCATCTTTCAGACCTTCTGTTTACTTTTGTTTAATTTTGATTTTCATATTTTTAATTTCTAAGACTAGGGGAGTGTTTTAGTCTTTATGCCATAGTTTCCTGCATTATTTTCTTCTCTTGGTACTACTTTATCTCTTAGCAAGTTGATTAATAATTTAATTTTTACAGCATCCTTTCTTTAATATCTTTGTTGATATAAATCTCTCACCTTCCCTCCCCCCCTCCTTTCCCCTTCCCATTTCCTCTCCTCCCCCTCCCCTTCTCTCTCCTTCTCCCTCCCTCCCTCTCTCTCCTCCCTCTTTCTCCAATTGTTCATTTTTGTCTCTTTCTTCTAGAAGTTTTTATTAAGTATCTGGAGATTTTGATCTTCTATTTGTAATTAAATTGAAGCCTATTGAAATTCTCTGTACAAAAGAAATGGAAGTTGTTGACTAATGCCCTTCTGCATTTGGTAGTGATTTCTCCACCCGGTTTCTCCCAATGCCAATCTGTACAAGTATTCCATTCCTGTAGAGAAGGATCTCCTAATTTTATGCCTTGTGGACTGCCTGTCTGGATACTGGAAATAAGATAGAAGTGATCAGACTGGAGATCCTCACGAGTCAGGATTCAGTCTTTCACCGAATCTGCCTGGTGTCAGCTTGGTGCCTCACCCCTGCCTTCAGCTACGCTTGTGTCCTAAATCTTCCCAGAATGCCTGGCTTCCTGCATGTGAGTGTGTGAGTAGGTCAGTGTGGGGAGGTAGCAACTTGCCTGGCAGGGTGAAGGTAGGAACTGAAGGCTAGTAGTGCCATCTGGAGACCTTGACCTTTCTAGCCCATGCCTATCCCAGCCTTGCAAGAGCCCTGCTTTCTCCCAAGCCCAGGTCCTTGGGCACCTTTTCCCTGAAAACTGACCTAGTTTCACAGGCTTCAGCTCTCTGTAAGCACTTAGACTGTAACTTCCTTCGATCTCTTGAGTTAACTGCACCTTCTCTGCCAGCTTTCTATTTTTGCAAAATTTTATAAAATTGGCACTATTATAGTCTTCCATTTGTTTTTGTTCCTAATGGTTAATTCTCTTTTCCTTCTATTTCACTATATTTTGATTGTGTTCTAGGAGATGGAGAAGGTAAACACATACGTTTTACCTACCATTTTTAGGACGAAATAGCCTACAACACATTTTGTAGGGGTGAAATGAGAAGAAATAATAAAATAGGAATAAAAAAGAAAAGCAGGAAAAATCTCTCCATCATCAGGCCCAAGAGGAGCTGAGAACATGAGACTGGGGAGTTACACTGAGATACATCAAAGCACAAATCAGAAAATACTGAATCTGTAGCTCCTTATTCATCTTGTTTCATTTGATAATATTTCTTCTGTAATTTTTACTGTGACATGAATTGGCCTCATATTAAATTCAGGAAAAGTGAGGTTCTCTTGAGCTCTAGTTAAAACAAGCATATCAGACAAAATTAAGATGTATTTTACTAATTATGGGCAAATTAGTCTATATTTATTTAAATATACAATATTTTGAATGTTTTTATCTTCTGAAACTATAGAAAATGTTTGCATTTGATTTATTATGCAAATGAATATGTGTTTATTTGATACAATGTCATCTCTACATATGAACAGTTATTTTTCAAAACACCTGATAACTGAAATATTTTCACATTCAGATTTTAGAACGCTGAAGCACTTTTTAAATTTCAAGAATTTATAAATCTTTTTACCATCATTGAAAGTTAGTTTTCCAAGCCTCACTGCTTCTGAAAGAAATAACAAGTAGCCATTTTTATCAAATACCAACTAGATCTGAGTCATAGGAATCACACAAGATGGATCTGTAAGAGGCCCAAGGAAGTCATCTGGCCTACACAGCAGATTTCTTTTTATTGAAGTAAAATATTTGGAGGCCCTTTTTACAAGAGAGATAACTGATACTCATTATAATAGTATAATGAGTATAATTAGCATACTCATACTAATTAGTTTCTGCTACTGTGAAGACCTTGTCTCCTGTTCCCCTAGATCAGTGCTCTCAAGTTTCCAAAGGAAATGTTTTTAAAAAATAGCATTTTAAAATTAATTTATTTTTTATTAAGTCATTTGTACATAGATCATAAATACATTTATGCCATTATGGGATTCAATGTGTTGATTATTTGTACAATTTGGAGTGCTTACATCCCACTAATCAACATAGCCTTCACCTAATTTTCCCAATTACAGCGTTGAGGCGTTTGTGTTCTACACCTGATAGATCCAACTTGTACCTGCAATATGCTCCATAGGTGTGGTCCCCCTACCAACCCTCCCTCTACCAACCCACCCCCATCCCTTCCCCTCTCCTTCCCCTTCCTTCCTTCATCCTAGGCTATAGTTGTGTTTCATTTTTCATATGCTAGTGTGAATGATTATAAATTCATTTCACAGTAATACTGAGTACCTTGGATCTTATTTTTTCCATCCCTGAGATACTTTACTAAGAATATTTTCCAGCTCCATCCATGTAAACATAAAAGAGTCAAAGATCCTGCAATTCCTCTTCTAGGTATATATCCAAAGGCCCCCAAATCATTTGGCAATAAAGATATTTGCACCAGATTGTTCATTGCAGCTCAATTAAAAAATAGCCTTGTTTGCTCTATCATGAAAAGAGTTGGAGGACATACACCTATAAAGGACATGCAACTCTCTAAATACATTTAGGACTGTGTCTTAGCCCAATCAGGCTGCTGTATCAAATGCCATGGACTAGGTGACTTAAAAACAACAAATTTATCCATCACAATTCTGGATGCTGGAAGTCCAATATCAAGGCACTAGCAGATTTGGTGTCTACTTTCTTCATCAGTCCATAGAAGGCACTTTCCCACTGCATCCTGTCACGGTGGAAGGATCAAGGCATCTCTCTAGAGATTCTTTTACAAGAGCATTAATCCCATTTTCAGAGTTTAATCAGCTCTGGAATGTCCTATCTCTTAATATCATGATATTAGTGACTAGCAGTTGCATGCCAATGCAGGGTCAGTAACTGACCCCACTGTAGTTTTGCTGTTGTCTATTTATGAGAAGAGTTGCAGTTTCACCATTTATGATTTTGGTTATTAGACCCTTTCTCACCATTCATGACACTTTCTCATGTCAGCACTCTTGAATCAGCAGTTCTTGGCACATTTTTATAGGCGGCAGTGAGTTATGGTCTGTTTTCTAGGAAAAGCTGGTGTTCTATTTTTTTCTAAGTGTTTTTCATAGTGAAATTAGTAATCAATTTATTTGTGTTTGATGAAGATCAAGGTATGTATGACTGAAAATACAGAACACCTGATAATTCTGTAAATCCATTTGTGTCAAACAACGACTTAACTTTTTTTCTTACGTTATACACATAAATATGTTGAAGACACAACATAATTGTCAGTAGCTGAGACAGAGGAATATCTGATAGTGTCAGATAGTAAAGGAAATGATGAGGACATTGTCACTAGTTCAGATAATGAACAAGAAGAATTTATAGGGGTAAAACAGAAGATTATTCATTCTGAGGAAGAGAATGAAGAAGAAGATAATGGTGATAGAGAAGAAGGAGTACAAAATATGGAGCCCAAGAGCAGAAGCCCATGGCCAGCTGTAAAAATAGAACAGCCTATGGACCAGATGATAGCACCATCAGGAATGACCTGGAATTCACAGCTGATAGGGATCAAGGGAAACAACAAGCGCTAACATGAGAACTCACCCACGAGTAGGATCGGGAATAGAACCCAAAACTCCATTCTGTGTTTTCCAACTATTTATTGATAATGAAACTGTGAATGTAAGTATCAAGTTTACAAACCAGAAACTACATCTACTCAACAAGTTACGTAAAGATGTAGTCATCCAAAATTCTGGTGATTTTGTAAAAGAAGAAATATTAATGAGAGAGGATACCTGGGAAGGGTGAGATCTAGGAGAACAGAGGTCTTCTCAGGAGATCCCAAGGATACACTTGCAGGGTCCTCTCCATGGTGACGCAGCTCTCAGTAATTTGTAGACTTAACTTCCTGGGACCTGGAAATTTCCACTTCTGTGAAATCCTATAGTTCTGTGGGGGCTGGAACAGCTTCTCCTCCCTGATTCAAACTGATCAAATGAGAAAGGTACCTGTGGGTTGGGATTTCTTGAATGGAGATTAAAAGGGAAAGACCAAGCTGATCGGGAAGTGTGGCCATTTTGAATTCTTCTATGCTGTTTTCTCTACTAGCTGAAATAAAGCCCTTCCTCATATAAACATGGTGTTTGGGTGCTCTTTCTGTCCATTGGGCCTCATCTTCCTGCAACATTAGGACTAATTGTAATTATTCTAAATTGTGGTGTACACTGGCAAAACAAAGACAATATCTGAGGTTTTTTTCAGTGAGGAGAATTTTCCAGTTTGCCATGCTATGTTCTCAGAACGCAGAATGCCACTCCTACTGAAATGTCTATGTTTTGATGATGCTGCAACATGTAACGCTTGCAGACAGCATAATAAGTTTGCTCCAGCTTGAGAGCTTTGCAGTTTGGTTATATACAAGCTCTCGCTTTACTACAATCCTCATGAGTCCATCAGTGCTGATGAGGAACTGGCGTCTTTCCCTGGGTGTTATCCATTCAGACTTTACACACCGACTAAACCTGAAAAATACAGAATTACAGTGAATCTTTTGAATGATTCTTGTAGAAACTACTGTTTTGTGGCAGAGCCATATGCAGAGAAATCAGAGAAGCTTCTGAGAAATTACAATAGTGGCTCCAAGATTATAAAAAGACTGGTTCAAAATTGTCATTTGGATCATTTGAGATAAAACATTATCGTGGTCAGATAACTTAGCTCCATCGCCCTGGCTTTGGACTTGTTTCAAAAGAATATAAGTATAATTGGTACTGTTCTCAGTTACATCAATAAAAGGGAAACGCCTCTAGAACTCAACCAGCATCAATGAAAAACTCTTCATTGGGTATAGTAAGATTTGCCTTCTCTCCCTAGGTGACATTAGTAAGTTAATGTTCTAAAGACAGGAAAGGGAGTTAGTTACAGTACTTTCCACACAGCATGAAGATACGAAGGTGACAGATAAGAAGTCTGATGTAATCCACTTTTATAAGGCCGCTAAAGCAGGTGTTGACACACTTGATAAGTGCACGAGAATATATCCCTGTCACCGAGTTCCTGCGTTGGTCCCCGGCAATTTTCTTCAACATCAATGACATTGCTGTATGTGAATTGTATGTGATTTTTTGGGAAATGAATAACCACTGGCCATGACTTCATTTGAAGAAACAATCAGGAAGAAAATGCATTCTGAAATATTTGGCACAATGTCTTTGTGAGGAACACGTAAGAATAATGTGCACAAAAATATACAATGACAATAAAACTTTGTCAGCATGAGTGCAATCAAGGAAAAGGCACAGGGACAAGGGGAATATTTCATACTTAACCAAGAGGAAAAGGTCCAAGACAAGGAGTAAAAATCTTACCCCAGAAAGGTCACTGCTACTTTTGTCCCCATGGAAGAGTGAGAAAGTATCTGAACACATGCAGTGAATGTAGCAAATGCATCTGTCCCGGCCACACATTCAAAGAAGAAAATATCATGGAAAGTACATGCAGAGAATGTGATTAAAGTGTTGTTAGTTACTTGTACAATGGTATGTAAAATATGTATATATGTGTGTGTGTATATATATGTGATATATAATGTTTTTCGTGAATTTATGATACTATTTATTCTGGGTTCAGTGGTTGACCCCCCAGTGGTGTTTATTGGGTACCAAATTGTCACTGGTATAGGACTGCTATAGTTGGACATAGGAGTTGTGAAGGAACACAAATATTCAGACCATAATACACAGTGCTATTAGGTCCCTTAGAACAAGACAGTCTGAACCCTTAATCATTTTCAGTAACTGAATCAGTCATTGGACAACCCATCCCAATTAAAACTTCTCCTATGTTAAAGGCTCCATATATATATTTACATCCTCTTCTTTCTCCGAAAAGCCGCCTGCCCAGTTAGCAAGGAAACGATCATCCCATGTAATGTGTTACTCATGTACACCAGAGTCGAGATGTGATATTTCAATTGCTAGTTTTCATAGATGTGGGCAAATATCAACCAGCTTGAAATTGAGAAACCACATTCATTTCCTCTTTCATTTAAAGCACATTTTAAATGCAGGAGTCTGTGAGGTAAAAGGTTGATGCCTTGACCTGCTGCTGCATGTAGCCCCTTGCCAAAAGGGTCTTGGTTTTTGCCCTAGCTCGGTACCTATTCAATATACTTTACAGGCACTAGGTAAATATGACATTCAGATGTGATTCCCGGGAGTACAAAAGCTACCGAGATAGTATTATCCCAAATAACAGATGATGGGGATATTTTCCTGTTTGTGGCTTATCTTTTTCTTTTAATTCTTATTTTTTTCCATCTGTAAATGAAATCAGAGACTGTTGCTCTTGGTATATCTAGGTAGGTAGAAATAAATTACATACTAATTTCATTTAAACTTTTATAAGGTATGTAAATATCATGGGCAAAAGTATATTTATTATGATAATGAGTGAATGTGTGTGATGAGGGCAAAGAAGAGATGGAAATGTCATGATGTCAGGAACGGAAATGATACACCCCCCATTTGTTCATGAATTTGAATATGTGTATATGATGTGCAATATGTTTTTATGTTTATCTTTTTAATATAACTACTTAGCTTTAATTTTAACTGGCCCATGGTTTTGTCCTCACATATTTAATTTCTTGAATTTTTTTTTTTAGATGACTGTACTTAATATATTAACTTAGAACTATGTGTCATTATAACCAATATTGTTCTTATATTTGCAAAATCAAAATACTAAGACAATACTAACACAAAACCAGGGGAATCTCTGGCGCAATGGCATAAAACTAAAGCAAACACTATGATTTGCTAATTGACGACTTAAATCCATGCTCGTGGGAGAGGTTTACCAAAATCTATATTTAAAATGTTTCTTTCACGATAATGTCATCATCTTAATTCTTTCAGGCCGATGGGAAAATGAAAGGTAACTTATCCTT
Source organism: Perodicticus potto (assembly GCA_963574655.1). Classification (NCBI taxonomy): domain Eukaryota; kingdom Metazoa; phylum Chordata; class Mammalia; order Primates; family Lorisidae; genus Perodicticus; species Perodicticus potto. The sequence goes on along the minus strand of CAUYRH010071078.1, from coordinate 14,676 downwards.
CCTGGGGTGTGGCAGATGTGACACTTTAAGCTGATTAAAAACAAAAACGTATTTTTTTAAATCTAAGAATCTCTTCTTTAGCAAGTGTGAAGCTGATGTTTCCCCATTGTAAGACAAGCATGGAAATGAGAGAACAGAACATTTTTAAACCTGCTATTGTCTTCTTAGCACTGTTTCTATTACTAATTATTAATCTTTATTGTCAAGCTCCACAAATTCAGTTTCTTTTTAGTTTTCCCTTTTTGTTCTTTTTAAAATAAGTACATTGGGAGTGAAGAATCCAAATTTTGTACCTACCTACCTCTCGTTTTTATGCTTATTTTATTATTATTATTTATTTAAAAAATATTATGAGGCTATAAATATTTTTGGTTACATTGATAGCTTTTGTATTGCTTGAGTCAGGGTTATAAGTGAGCCATCACCCAGGCAGTGTTCATTGCACCCATCAGGTAGCTTTTCAGCCTGCTTCATTTCTTCTCTGTGTCCATGTTTGTCCATAGGTCAGTTTCAGTTTAATAGTGAGTACCTGTGGCCTTTCTTTTTACATTCTTTAGGTACTTCATTTAGGATAATGGTTTCCAGTTCCATCCAAATTGTTGCAAAAGACATTAACTAATCCTTTTTTAAGGCTGGGTAGTACTCTGTGGTATACGTATGCCATATTTTGTTAATCCTCTCATGAACTGATGGACACGGTTTGATTTCACATCTTTGCGATTGTGAATTGTGCTGCAGTAAATATTCACGTGCAGGTTTTTCTTTCCCTCTTTCTTTTTCTTTCCTTCTTTCTTTCTTTTTTTATTTTTTATTTTTTTTGATAAAATTACTTGTTTTCCTGTAGGTGCATAAATTACCAGTAGCGGAATTGCTGAATCTAATGGCAGCTCTACTTTAAGTTCTTTGAGTAATCTCCATACTGTGTTCCGTAGAGGTTACACTAGTTTGCAGTCCTATCAGCAGTTTATAGGTGTTCCCTTCTCTCTGCATCCACACCAGCATTCATTGTTTTTGGATATTTTAATAAAAGCAATTCTAAATAGGTAAGGTGATATCTCCTTGTGGTTTTAATTTGCATTTCCCTGATAATTCAAATTACTTTCATGTGCTCATTAAACATTTGTCTTTATTCTTTTCATGTGTTTTCATTATTTTCATGTATTTATTGGCCATTTTTCTATATTCTTTTGAAAAGTTTCTGTTCATGTCTTTTACCCACTTTTTAACAATAGGATTGTGTGTTTTTTCTTGCTGATTTGCTTGAGTTTTTGTAGGTTCTGAATATTAGCCCTTTATCAAATGCACAACTTGCAAATATTTTCTCCCACTCTGCAGGTTGTCTATTTGTCCTGTTGATTATTTCTTTAGCTTGGCAGAAGCTTTTTAATTTTATCAAGGATATTTATTTATTTTGCTTATTACTATGACTGCCACTGGGATCTTTTTCATAAATTATTTTCCCAGGAAAAAGTCTACAGGAGTTTTTTTCCAAATTTTCTTATAGATTTTTTATGGCTTAATTCCTTACATTTAAGTCTTTTATCCATCTTGAATTAATTTTTATGAGTGGTGAGCAATATGGATCCTGTTTTATTCTTCTGCATTAATTGGATAGGAATCCTTTTCCTCAGTATATTTTGTTGTCTGCTTTGTCAAAGATCAGTTGGCTGCATGTGAGTGGTTTTATATTTAGGTTCTTGTTCTGTTCCATTGGTCTATGTGTCTATTTTTGTGCCAAAACCATGCTGTTTTGGTTACTATAATCTTATGATATGCTATTTATAGTCTGCTAATGTGATGCCTCCAGATTTGTTCTTTTTGCTTAAGATTGTTTTGACTATTCAGGTTCTTTTCTGGTTCCAAACAAAGCATAGAATTATTTTTTCTAGATCTATGAAATATGACACTAGTATTTTGATGGAGATTCCTTGAATCTGTAAATCACTTTGGATAGTATGAACATGTGATCTTGCCATTCCATGAACATGATACATGTTTCCATTTTTTTTTTTTAAGTTTCAGTCTGGTGAGGAAATGGACAACCTCCAATCTCTTTACATAGATATTATGTCCTCCTGAACAGATTATAAATCAGCATTTAGCATTCTAAGAACAATGCTTCCTATCTGCAAAACTATTCACCATGGTATGTAATACTTTATGAATTGCCACACAAATCTCTGTAATTTCTTTTAAATGTTGAGATTCTTGTCAAATGAAAACAAAAACAAATAAGGGACAATCAGAACAGCAAGAAATGAAAATAGTGACTAACAGAAAGTATATTTCTACGAAATAATTATTTATTTTCATGTGGTATAAACATTGATGTCACAATTAGATGAAAGTCAAGGACACAAAAAACTTAGCTAAATTTTTCTGTTAGAGAGAGAGAAAACTACTATTAAACAAAAAAACATTTAAGCATTTATTCCCCACCTTGTTTGGGAAATCCTTTCAGAAAGATATGGTTAACACTGGATAAAGAAAACTTTATCCAAAAACTAGAGTTTTGTCTTATCGTGTTTTTCTCTTTCCTCAACACTGCATAGAATAATTTATGAAACATCAATCAATATGTTCAATATCAATGGCCAGGGAAGTTTCACAAATGTCCTAAATTTTGCACCAAATTCCATCACTGAGCAGGAAATGAGTGCTTTGGTTGAGCAAGTCCCAAGGAAAATATTAAAAAATTATACATTTGTACATCAATTAAGAGCAGTTAGGTATTATTTGTATAAATGACTTCCATCCCACTAGATTCTGAATGATGGGGATTGTGTGGATTTATTAATGATTCTTAATCACCTGCCCCTTCATTACAGACTGCTCTCAAGCCTATAGTTAGGAGTTTTAAAGTGAATGTTTCTGTCATCAGCATGATGATGTGGAGTCGTTTGGGTCACCAGGTTAAAAGGGAATTCATTAAATAGACTTCGGGGACTAATGTTTGTGATCACTTTCTCTATTTACTACTGCTGTATTGAACAAGACATATATACATAGTTTTTCATTAAATGGCTAGCAATCATTTAAAATAAGTGTTCCTTTATAGTGGTAAAAAGTGAAACTGACCTTCTTGCTCTGGGCTTTTCCTATATTATTTTGCTGGATTAATTTTATTATGGTATATTATCACTTTGTCATCATCACATCTGGAATAAAACATTTGTGTTTAACATGATAACTTCTGAAATATTTTATTAATACAAGGACATACCACATAAAATAGTTTTTATTTCTTGAAAATTAGAAACACAAAATGTGTCACACTAATGGGAAAAATTCTTGCCTAGGATTTCAAAAACTCATCATCGGTATTTTTATAAGACAAAATATGTGAAAGTGAGTTGATATAGGAATGTGAAATGTTTTCAAAAACTTGTCTTGATATGCTGGAAAATTCGGATTTTGTATAGAATGCAAACCAAAACATCCCCACCTTCTTTCTCACTCTACACCTGTCCCTACCCAGAGTATGTTGAAAACTGTGGATCATGCTTTAAAAACATTTGATAACTAACCAGAATATATATAAATCCTTGAAACGAGGGCATATAGCATCATCAACTTAATATTTCTCTTGATTCTTAGGATTCTATTCCTTATAATATTGAAATGTTATAAAAATATGATATAAATAAACTATTCATCAACTAAATTTGAAAACAAGGCAATAAATTTACCTGGTAGTTTCTTGTCTTTGTCTACCACAAATGCTTTAGATTTTCTATTCAAAGCACAAGAAGATTAAAATCATAGTATGCCATGCATATATTATTTAATACTAGGGTTTATTATGTGATAATCAGTGTTTCTAAATCTGTTTCAACTTATCAGCAAGTCTGATAGCTATTATGCTCCACAGAATATACCATATACCAGTAACACACAGCAGATAATATCAAAAAGGAAGATTTCACGATGATAACTAAATAAACCTCCAAGTGGAAAAGCAGACATTTTCTCCTGGTACAATGAAGAAATGCTGTAATAACACTGCAACCACATTCAATACAAAGTCTGCCTTCATAGTAAACTGTTAGCTTCAAGGAAATCCTTTAGAAGATCATTATGCCATAATTTCAAGTTTATAATTCTTCAATTTAGAACCACTAACCGCAATGAGATGGTTAATTGAATCCTAAAGTTTTGCCCACTTCCTTTTCTCACAATTTATTTGGAAAAAAAATTGAAAACAGATAAAATCCATGCTTTGTAAAAGAATTTCCAAGTAAAATTCACCACAGGGGAATACAAAGTAACCCAATGAAAGTCCTTAGATATTATGTGCAGTTTATTGCCCATTTAGCAGCACATCAAATAAAGGATATTTTCATAAAGTGTTAATTAGAAGAAAAATATTTACAATATTATGAAATTTGACAGTATTATGAAACCATAATATTGTAAAAAAACACATCTTTTCTTTTCATGATGGAAAATCTGGTGGATTTTCTCCACTGAAGATATGTGAATATGTAAGGTAGGTGAAATAGTATCCAATTCAATAGCATATTTTTTATAATAAGGAATTTTTTTATTGGGAATCTTAAGTGATAAAGAAGGGAAGAACTTTCCAAAATTTTCCCTTTAGATATTCAAGTCTTAGTTCAGTGGCATCTTTAATTTCTTTTATAGTTACCTTGGTCATAAGCAGTAAGTTCTGATGCATTCCCCAAAGTATATAACATCAGTATTATAACAGAGTAATACATTGCATGCCAAATAAACTGTACTTTTAAGATTCATTGTTTTCATTTTTGGAGATATACACATTTGTAGTGAGTACAGTACACTTTCTATTAGTATCTCATTCACAAATTCTTTCAGTAGTCCTGATTCAAAATTAGTCATTTTTTCCTTAAATATCAGATAATGTTAGGTATAGACCAAACTTTATGCCCAAACTGGATGACTAATGTCACAATTAAATAATGTTTTTTCAGACATATATATATTTAAAATATATAAACATAAATATTTATGTATACTAGATATGGTCATAGTGTAGCATTATAAATAGAGTACTCAAATACACATGTACAACACATTGATGTTAATTAAAATCTAGACCAAAAAAATTCTTAAAAATTTCATTTCTATGTCAAATTATAATTTTTTTAAATAAATGCTTACTGCAGTAGTCAATGATTCTGGATTTCAAACTAAAACATCAACTTTGATAAATATGACAATATTTATCTCAAATTAGCTACTAAAAAGTAAGGGTTCATTAGGAAAATAGGAATAAGAGTATTTCTACCTCTTTTGCTCATAGCCATCTTCAGATTCCTTCTTAGTCCTGAGTAGAACATTATACCAAGTGAGAGCAAATTTTTTTTATCTAAATTTAACTTGAAAAATTAAATAACCTGGAAATCTTTGGGAAGAGAAATATAATATTTGGTGGGTTTTTCTAAATAAAAGCATATTTCCCAGAAGTTTTCTGTTGTATAATTCTACTCAGTTGAGGATTGTCTTTCTACCCTGACTCTACAATGACTTGACCAATCTTTAAAGTATTTGAACTTTCCAAACTGTTATTCTTTTGCTTCATCTTTTATTATGTATCTTTACTAGTCCTCCTATTATGTTAATCTCCATCATAGAAAAGAAAAAAAAAAAACTATGAGTTTTTATGAGGGTAGAAGAAAGGATATATGTTTAGGAATGGTGTATTGGAGCTTCCAGGTGCCCGGATAATAATAGAAGGTGAAGCAAAAGAGTAACAGTTTGAAAAATTTTCAAATTACCCAAAGGATAAAAAGATACTTTATTAAAAATACACTTAACACGTGAGTGTTTATAACAGCACAATTCACAATCACAAAGATACAGAAATAACCCAAGTGCCCATCAATACATAAATGGATTAATAAAATGTGATATATGCATACCATAATATATGATTTAGCCATTAAAAGATACGAGGTTATCTTGTATCTTTCATAACAACTTGGATGGAATTGGAGACCATTCTCCTAAGTGAAATATCACAAGAATGGAAAAACAACCACCCCATGTACTGAATACTGAATTAAAAATAAGAGATCAACACCTAAAGTCTTATATAGAAGCAAAACTCAAAGAAATTCAAGTAGATGGGGTGGGGGCGGGCGAAGGGGGATGTGTAAATTCCCATCCAATGGGTACATTCCATGGGTACATTACACACTTTCTGGATTAAGGGCACATCTCTAACTTTGACTTAAAATACAAAAAAGGAAACTATGTAACTATAATGTCTGTACCTCCATTATATTCCAAAATTAAAAAATAATAATATAGACTAGAATTTAATGTGTTACAGAGTTAAGATATTTTAAATATTTATCCTATGGAGTAAAAGTGTATGCCTTTGTTTTGAATTGGAAAAATGGATTCAGCATCTATGGAATCTGGTACTAGGGTGGGGGAGTCAGAGAGAGATGATAAGTAATTATTAACTGTACTGCGTGACATCCTTATTCATTTTAAATCTTGTAAGTTTGTCTCTCTCGTTGTCAAGGAGAGTTCAGGTATAAACAAAAAAACAGTTTGAGCCTACAATCCATTTTAAGGATTATAGGACTCATTAGTACATTAGTAAAGAAGTATTAAGCATGTATGAACACATCTAAATTGATTAAAGTCTCTCCAATCACTTATTTAAGCAAAAAATAAAAAGTAGAAAAGAAATAACTCCACAAAAATTGTGATAACAAATACTGGATTCAATGTGGAACTGTAAATATTTTTTGTTTTTTTCCATTCAAGCAAATAGAACTAAACCAAAATTTTAAAACTAAACTTAAAATTGTCCTTTTGAAGTAATGTACACAAAACTTAGCAGTAGATAAAAAAGTTTTACAGAGCCTTAAGATTACAGAGAAATTATTCAAATGTTATTTAAATCCCAAATATCTAAATATTTCTAAATAATCAACATAAAAATTAGTACAAAATTAAGAAAGCCTATTGTTTACAGTAGAGTTGATTAAATGTCATTAATTGGTGCCTATTCCATCTCAATTAATGGGGTGCTCTGTTAAAAAAAAGAGAAAATACACTTTTTATTTTTTAGGAATTTACTATTTATTTGGGTAACCAACTCACATGATGGTGAAGAAATTTGAGATTAAATTTGGAAAATATGTTAGTCTGTAGAAACTAGCCTTTTTCTATCTGTTAAGGAAGAAATATGTAAATCATCTAAGATTCATATATTACATATGAGTATCACTTTTCATGGTAGGTGTGTTTTATAAATTTTATTTATCTAAATTAAATGGTTCTTAATGAAGAACCATTGAGAGATGAGACCAGAATTAAATGATATTCAATTTATTCTTTCTATAATATAGAAATTCCTTCACAAAGAGAGTACTCATGAATTACATGTTTTTTAAATGTGGATTTTTGTCAGTTTCTTGATATACATCGTATTAAAAGTGATAAGTTATAAACTTAATATACATGCACTTAAAAATAAAAAGCAGCAATTTTATCACTATAAATTTAAAACATAATAATTCATTCCATCTATTCCTTCTAAAATATGTAATATAGTAGGACCATAAATGAATACCTCCTGAAGATGACCAAATTTTCACAGGCCAGACATGCAGTATATCAGTACAGGGGGCCTAGTTCCTTATGTTGACCACTTCCAGATGTTATTACAGTCCCTGGTGTGGTCAACTTATAGAAGTTCTACTATAATTGGTAAAGAAAATCATCAATTCAATAACATGATTTTTACTTTTAGCACTTTGAATGCCTTACAACATTTTCTTTAATTCATATCTTTTGTTGTTACAAAAGACAAGTAACCAACTTCCATTTGCACAAACAAATTGCCACCACTGCATCTCTTAAACAATAATGCATTTTATTTAATATTTGATATTTAACTACTATCAATTATGAATTATTAGTGATACAGTATTTACTAAGTGTCATACTACTCTCTCTCTCAAATAGATTACTGATCATAAAATGGATTACAGTTCCAATTTACCAAGGATTAAAAGTTTCCCCATAAAGAGGATAAATTAAATGTGAAACATAATTAAGGGATATTAGACTAACTCTGAAATATGTGGGGGGTTTTGTTTGTTTTCTGTTTTTTGAGACAGAGTCGGACTTTGTCGTCCTGGGTAGAGTGCTATGGCATCATCAGAGCTCACACCAACCTCAAACTCTTGTGCTCAGGTGATTTTCCTGTCTCAGTGTCCCCAGTAGCTGGGACTATAAGCTTCTACTATGACATCCAGCTAGTTTTTCAGTTTTCAGTAGAGACGTTATCTCACTCTTGCTTAGGCTAATCTCGGCTTCCCACAGTGCTAGGATTACAGACATGAGCCACCACGCCTGGCCATCTGAAATATGTATTTTGATTATTAGCAAGTTTTAGTCAAATAGGAGGGGAAATATATACCTCTTTTTTCTAACTAGAGAGTACCAGATCTCATATATATACACACATACATACACATATATAATTTCACTGCATATATCTCTCTACATATATACACATATATCTCAACTGGTTTTTAGAGTTGACACTGTGCCAACAGTGCATTCCCTTCTATTATTAAAGCACACAGGCACAGGATGGGTCAAAAGCATACACAGGACTCCCATGGGAGAAGGCTGTGACTTAGATCTCAAAGCACAGAGTTTGGGAGTGAGAGGTCATCAAAATAGCAAGTCTCAAAATTTAATGTGCATGCTATTTACTCAGAGAACTTGCAAAAGTGTGCATTCTGATTCAGTGGGTTTGATGTGAAGCTTGAGATTCTGCCTATTCTGCGAGCTTCACAAACGTGGATGGTGTTTATCCAATGACCACACTTCATTTCACAGGTGAGGAGACTGATCCTGGAAAATCTAAATTTCCAAAGCTGGGCTTGGTATGTAGATGAATACGAGTCCACCATCACTGAAGACTTACACTCTGAGGTTGACCTTACTGGAAGATCTGAAGAACGTTAATCATGTTCTGAACATGCTGTCCTAAGCCATATCTCCTCCCATGCGGCTTTCTCTATAGTGAGGTCTATCAAATGAGTCCCTTGATCAGAAAATGCCTCTTGTTTTCTTTTTTCATCTCACTACGTAGCTAAAACTGGCTCTAATCCCTGCCTCAGCAGCTTCTCTTGCCACGTTCTTCATATCAGAAATGACACTTCATCCACACATCTGCAAAGAGAAAGTCATCTATAAAATGCCCTTGTCCCCAGACACTGAGTATGTGCAAAATTCCTGTTGATTCCACAAGGAAGATACACCTTAAATTTGCTTTCTTCTTTCCCCTCCCACAGCCACTTTCCCAATCCAAGACTTTGCCATCTCTCCACTAAACAAACCCAGCCTTCCTCATGTTTTCCCAAAGTATCAATATTTCCTTCATTTTTTTTCTGAACTAAAGACTACCAAATTATTTACTCAATTGTTTTTGCCTTCTTCCCAGTTAACTCTCCTCACAGTATCAAAATAGATAGGCTTAATATATTATTCGGGTCTTGTTACATCCTTGCTTAAAACTTCTTCAAACCTCCTCACTGAAATTAAAACACTAATATGATACAGAATCTCTTCCTTTAGCTACCACATCGAAACCTTTCAAGCTCCCATCATGTTATGCTCTCCTAAACCAACACTGCCTCAGACCTCTTTGGTACCTTGGCCTCATGCACTGTTTCCTCTGCCTAAAATGTTCGTTTGCCTAACTTTTTACCATGCAATTGTATTCATCCTTTGACTCAAACATTACATGCTCCCAGAGGCCTTCTCTGACATCCCATCCTAAAAAGATCATCCTGCTTTCATAATACTATGTGCTTTAAAAAATGCCGTATGATAGCCAAGGTCCTCACATATACTGATGTGCTGATTTGTTTAAATTCTGACTTTCCAGGAAGCTGTAACCATCATAAGGAAAAGAAATGCGTTTTGGTCACCCCTTTATTCTCACCCCTCTATTCTCACTCATAAAAAAAAAAATGCTCACTGAATTGACCTGACCAAGTCATGCAGCTGAGAGCTTTCTGGAGATATCATGAGGAAATATCTCCCACACTAATGTTTTAATGATTATGTAACTAGGCAATCAGAAGATGAGGAAACTTGGAGGTGTGAAAGATAATGAAGAAGAGATTTTTTATTACCTAATTTCACACATACATACAAACTACATAGCTGGAAACCCCAAGGACCAAAAGTCTGCATTCCACTAAAGTAATCTGTTGAAATCTTAACTCCTAGAGTCACGGTGTTAGGAGGTGAGAATTTGGGAGAGTCTTCATTCCCCCTAAAGTGATCTGTTGAAATCTTTCTTTTTTTTCCTTTTATTAAGTCATATACACACAGATCATGAATACATTTATGTTTTTGTGGGGTACAATGTGTTGATTTTTTGATACAATTTGGAATGGTTACATCAAACTAATTAATACAGCGTTCATCTCGTTTACTTAATTGTTGTGTTAAGACACTTATGTTCTAGACTTGGTAGATTTGACTTGTACCCTTACAGTGCGCTCCACATGTGTGGTCCGACCATTTACGCTCCCTCTATCAATCTCCCTCCTCCCCTTCCAATTCCCTCTACTTCTCTCCTTCGTCGTAGGCCACAGTTGTGATCTATCTTTCATAAGAAAATGTGAGTAATTATAAATCGGTTTCATAAAAGTATTGAGTACATTGGATATTTTTTCTTCCATTCTTGAGATACTTTACTAAGAATATTTTACAGCTCCATCCATGTAAACATAAAAGAGGTAAAGTCTCCATCTTTATTAAGGCTGCACAATATTCCATGGTATACATATACCACAATTTATTAACCCATTCATGGGTCTATGGGCACTTGGGCTTCTTCCATGACTTGGCAATTATGGCTTGAGCTTCAGTGAATAATCTGGCACAAATATTTTGTTGCAAAGTGATTTTGGGTCTTTTGAATATATACCTAGTAGAGGAATTGCAGGATCAAACGGCAGGTCTACTTTTAGATCCCTGAGTGTTCTCCAAACTTCTTTCCAAAAGGAACGTAACTACTAGAGTTACAGCATTAGGAGGTGAGAATTTGGGAGAGAGTCTGCATTCCCCCTAAAGTAATCTGTTGAAATCTTAATTCCTAGAGTTACAGTGTTAGGAAGTGAGAATTCGGAAGAGTCTGCATTCCCTCTAAAGTAATCTGTTGAAATCTTAACTCCTAGAGTTACAGTGTTAGGAGATGAGAATTTGGGGAGTTAGGTCATGAGGACGCAGTCCTTGTGAATAAGATTAGTGCTCTTACAGAATTCTGATAGAGATGAGTTCTGTCTCCTATGAGAAGATTCAATGGGAGGACACCACCCACAAGACAAGAAGAGGGTCCTCACCAGACACCAGATATGTCTGTGCGTTGATCCTGGATTTTTCACAACTGGTAAAAATAAATGTTGATATTCAAGTCACCTAATCTATGTTATTTTGTTACAGTAGCCCAAACAGACTAAGATAAACATATACTTACATGCCATGACCACTACAGACATAGCCCTGGGTGCTGTATCAAAAGAAAAATCAGCTAACTCTCTGAGATTCACTTTTTCATCTATTAAATAAGAAGATTGTATTAAACTACTCTGTAATATTTGAGGGTTTGTAAGACTATAGGCTGACTAGGTAGATGGCTCCTTTCCATGCAATATCAATTTCACTTCCATTACAGCTTTGTGTGCTTTGAGTCTTAAACTGTAACACCCCTGAGAACCATATTTTAACGTAAAAATAACCCTTATGAAGGGCAGTGCCAGAGCCATATCAGCAAACACTTTATCAATTACTTAAATGTCATCCAGGGATAAGAAGTTAGCTGTACCACAGCATAGGCTCAGAGTGCTGTGACCCATGTAGTCATTTGGCTTGTCTGCACACCTTTCTTCTTGAAGGTCTCTTCTCCCGTGGCCACCATCTCTCTGCCAGATCTTCTTATATGACCATTCCTTCTCACAGTTCTTTTATGTCAAAGTGCACATCATGCTTTTCTCTGTAAATCATGAGTAGTATATGGTATGCATGATATTCATAATTACGTATTAAGAAACTAACTTATTTAATACAATTAGCTTCTACTCAGTAGGAAAAGAATTTGGTTGATTCTTAAAATGTGGAATGATTATCTAAAATTACTGCTTACTGTCACCCAATTTGTATTCTTAAATGATATATTGCCTTTGTATCAGGTATATATTTAAAGTAGCTACACATACACTGAGTTTGTCCTTCCCTCGAGAATTCATGTCCATACAAACCTGACTGCATCATCCTGAGTCATGTTAGTCAGTTCAAAAAGAGAAAGCACATTAAATTCACACTTAGGAATGGGAAATATGCATGTTTTTTGAGAGAATTAAAAGTAAATTTCTTATGAGGAAACCAATATTAGATATAGCATTTCTTTTTATCAATTTCTCAGGTGACCTTGACTACCTAAAAAGAAAAGCACCTTTTTCTGAATCATAATCAAACTATTGAGATTATGAAACCTGAATTAAAAAAAAATCCTCATCAAGATCACTTAATCTTTCTATAATGTGTCGTATGTAACTAGCTGATGGCATTTTCATTAACTCTTACGTTCACATTTACTACATGTATTTCCTAAATCTATATTAATTGAAGAAAACAACATCTTCCTTGCCTACCTTGTAGACATTTTTAAATCTCTTTTCAGCAGTTCTCAACCTGTGGGTCATGACCCCTTTGGGGGTCGAACAACCCTTTTACAGGGGTAGCCTAAATACATCCTGCATATCAGATATTTACATTACGATTTATAACAGTAGCAAAATTATAGTCATGAAGTAGCAATGAAAATAATTTTATGGTTGGGGGTCACCACAACATGAGGAACTGTATTAAAGGGTCGCAGCATTAGGAAGGTTGAGAACCACTGTCTTAGATGATATTTTTGAATGTTACAATATGCCTGGAACATCAGAGCTCATCTGGCTCAGAAACCATACCACCAGGGTTTAAATTTTAGATTTGCTTATCATTGATCAAGTGTTCTTAGACAACTTTCTTACAGTTTATCAGTATCTTCTTGGGGTTACTGTACAAATTTAAAAGGCTCAACTATGACTTGGATTTTACCTGACAAAAGCAAACAGTGTAACCTAATCATTGTACCCTCTTATTTATCTGAAATTAAAGAAGAAAAGAAATTAAATCTTAATACAGAAAAAGCACTTAGATCAATTATGAAGATCATGTGTGTTCAACAAACTTGTTCCTACTTTTTTGAATATTTTTAGACTATATCCATTCAGTTTGTACAAAATATAGTAAAATGTATTGTGCTATGATCCCATACTATAATTTTACAAGTTCACAGGCAGATAGTGAAATTAGGTCTATACTGCTCACAAGACTGAACAAATAGCTTTAAGAATTTCACAAGGAGTTTCTGAAAAATGATCACAAATAGTTTTCTTTATAAAAGTAAATATTTTCTCCTTTATCTAGCTGTCTAGGATCCTGATGTAGACGCAAAGTGATGTGGCATTACACTTCAACTCACAACCTGGGTTGGAAATCTGTCCTCCATCTCCCAAGAAAAGAGTAACCCACAAAACAGAAATGAAATTTAAGAAAAATCAAAGAGCACAGAAAGGGGGAAACATATGGAATAAAAAACATCAACAAATTAATGTTCACCTTACAAGGCAAATAGTTTCATTTTATCTGTTACAACCTTAATGATGTTTGAAATTACTCAGGAAAGTAAAAAGGAAGGGGTTGAGACATGAAGAGACCGGCACCCACTGTGTGTAGAGGACTGAGGAGCTCTGCCGGAGTCCCACCGATCAAACCTCGGTTTCATGTTTATGATCACAAAGCAGGAAGGAGTGGCTAAAAATTACTTACCAAAAAATCAGCAGTAAAAGGAGGGACGTGCAAAACAGCAGACAATATGTCTCCAACGTATTTTTCCAAAACCACAGTCCTTAAGCACGTCCTTGCCTCTGACGTCAAGTGACCTCTGGGGTCTAGAGAATCTATCATGATGTTTGGCCTGGTATTGTCACACATCATGAATTCACTCTCTCCTGGAGGCCAGCCTTCTGGCTTCCTGCAAGAAAGAACACAGCTCACAGACCACTCTCGTGACAATTTCGGTCTCTTAGACAGAAAACAAGTTTTCACTAAAGGTCAAGGTATGCAGAAAATAGACTCACGTGAAAACCTCTTAGCATGGGGAGGTCAGAGCACAGCTCCCTGTCTAAAAAGACAAAAGCATTTAAGATATCAAGAATAAGAAGTAAGTAAGCCCTCACAGACTGTGTTAGGACAACTTACCCTTTTATCATTCTTAAAATTGGAAACCTAATCAACGTCCCTTTTTTATTTCGAGTTGTGCTTGTTCTGCAGAATAGGCACGTTTTTAGTTGATATTGTAAATGAGCCCACTAAGATTTCCCAAAGTAAACTAAATAACTAGTAGACCAGCAATGGTGCTTACATTAGAGGAGCATCGGTTCTTAAAAATGTCTTTTTTTTTTTTAATTGAATCATAGCTGTGTACAATAATTCAATCATGCGGTACAGTGTATGGGTTTCACATACAATCTGAGATATTTTTATCAACCTGATTGACATAACGTTCATGAGATTTTCTCATTTACTATGTGAAAA